>JAUMHR010000062.1:2476733-2489303 GCA_032361145.1 Enteromius fasciolatus | reverse complement strand
CGATTAATCGATGATATTTTCAGTAGAATACTCGATTACTAAAATATTCAATAGCTGTAGCCCTACTAGGAGAATACTTTTTTTGTTGCAAAGGACACAATAATAGCTTATCATCAGCATACCATTTTTCTCCCGTGACTTAGTTTTCCGCCAACTGAATAAAAATGTCTGATATAGTAAAAAATATCTTAATTTGTGTTCCAAAGATGAACAAATGTTTTCTGGATTTGCAACAACATGAGTGTGAGTAATTATTGATAGAATTTTTGGGTGAACTAACCCATTTGAAAGCATTTTGTTACACCTTTAGTGACACATTTCAGTTTTTTATTAAAGCTCTAGTTTGTTTTCTTTTATATATATATTTATATATATATATATATAATTTATTTTGTTTTATTTATCTTTTTTTATTTATTTATTTATTTATTTTTTCTAAATTCAATATATTTTATTAAATATGTTTCAAATTCACACTGAATGCATTTATGATTGTTAAGCATGTCTGTGTGTGCCAAAAGTGTATAAAAAATTGTTATAGGTTTTTTTCATGCAGCCCTAACTGGTAGCCTGTTGTTACATTTATATTTTTCTTGTAGTATTGACTTTACTTATTCACCAATGCTTTCTTAGGCCTGTCTGGACTTTTTGATGCTGGGCTACACCACGCAAGTCCGTCAGGCCCAGATCCATCTGTTATGAACCTTATATCTGCACTGGAGTCCCGGGGTCCACAGCCACCTCCCTCTGCTTCATCTCTCCTGTCTCAGTTTCGCACTCCATCATGGCAGACCGGTAAGCTTAACTTACTGAGTTATATGAAGTTTACACAAAACGAAATAACATATTTGATAAGGATCAGACCAAGAATGCACAGTCACTGTTTGCACCAGATATGTTGAATGTATGGAGGAAATGCTGATAAACTGTAAATACATTCAGCCACCACTGGCAACACTGTTGCCATAGCAACAACTTGTAAGCCACATATTAAAAAATATTAATTGGCTCTTCTAATGACTCTGTGTGCACAGATGGCAAAAACCAACATTGTATTTGCATTATTATTTTAGTATGTGTTTTCTTAGCCTTAGCTTTTGTCTTTGTGTTTTTCTCTCCAAATTTTAGCCATGCACACGCCTGCCCCTGCAGAGCTTTTCATCTCTGGTGCCCTTCCTGGATCTGGATCCTTCCCCTCCTCTTCTGCTTTGTCTGCCTATCAGCACCCAGCGTCATTCTCTGGGCGGTCCTTTCCTGGTGTGACCCCCTCATTGTCCTTACAAGACACGCCCACTTTCAGCCCCACCTCAAATGGCCTCCTGTCACCCCATGATCCTTTACTCCACATCAAGACACCTTCTCAGTCAACTCTGGGCTTTGATCGCCTGTTGTCATCACAGGGTGCAGCTGCGGCTTACCGTGGAAGTCATGATCCAACTGGGGGTGGGGTGACATCTGCTCAAGCCTCCTCTGCAGCCTCAGTTTCTGCCCGCCATTTACCGTCTCATCAGTTCAACTTGTTGTCCTCCCAGCTTCAAGACCAGTCCTCCCAGTTGTACAGTGCCTCTGTGTTTTCCTCTGCTCCTGCTCCACCTCAGCCAACATCACAAGAGCGGACAGTTCCAAGACAAGACAGTGTAATTAAACACTACCAACGTCCCTCTCCAGCACAAGCCCCCTCATCCACTCCTCACCCGCTGCAGCACTACCTTAGCTGTGGGGTGTCGGGATACCAGCAAGCCACTCATACTCGCCATGCTGGTCTCTCTTGCAGTCCACTGGGTGAACACAGTCCTTCCTCAGACCATAAACCCTCCCCCAGGACTGAACAGTACAGACCAATAATTCAACCTTCTTATGGCTCGTCATCATCCTCATCCTCTGGAGGAGCTGGAAAAGGAACAAAGAGCAGCTCCAGTAGTGGTTACTCCTCTTCCGGATCTGCGTCCTCTTCCAGAACCCCCCACACACCACCCTCTGCCTCTTCTGCTTCATCCTCATCATCATCCTCTTCCTCCTCCTCAGCGTCTGCTGGTGCTCGTCAGTCTAATTCCATTCCAACCTCCACTTCTTCCTCTGCATCCTCTCGACAACAACCACCAACCCAGACTGTACCCCCTCCACCCCAGTCACATTCCCAGCCCCCTCAGAGCTCCTCTAACTCCACCCAGCAAACCCTTCCCAAGTCATGCCTCTCGGGTTATGGATCCCCAGTGGCTCCAGTCAAGTCATCGAGTGGTCTAACGGGCCAGACCCCTCCTCAGCCACAACCTCAATCTTTCTCTCCAAGTCAACCTCCCCCATCACACCTTTCCCAGTCATATGGGGGATTCAGTTCTCCACAGACTCATGATCTTCCTTCAGCTAGGACCTCTGGAGTGGCTAAAGGGTATGGGAATTTGGGAAGTCAATCGTTTTCAGCGGAATCAGTATATGGAACTGATTCAGGTTATGGGTCCCTGCCACCATCCTTAGGGGGTGCTGGAAGTCCCTCAATGGGTTATGGTGCATCAGGACACTCACCTGCCCTTCTTAGGTCAGGAGCAAGTGGTGGAACAACTGGTGGTAGTAGTAGTGGAGGCAGTACAGGAACTGGAGGCAGCGGTAGCGTGGGAGGTGGAGGAGGTGGTGGATCTTACCACATCCCTGATTCAAGCCCATCTCCGTCTAGCAATTCTGGAATCATCCGCCCTGGTCTGCATTCTCCTGCACCTTCACGACCTGTTCAGTCGCCTGTTGGAACAGGATCCAACAAATATCTATCTTCTGTTCTCTCACCTTCATTTCTGCCTTCTCCACAAGGGTACCCTGACACAAGAGGACCTCGATCACAACCCTACCACCCCTCTGCTCCTTCCAAAACAAAGTCTGATAACAGCATGCTTGGTGTAACAGAGTCTAGGTCACAACAGGATGATGATGTAGATGATGATTTTCTTATCCAACACCTTCTTCAAGCCCAGAGTCCTACTCCTCAAGCTTCCCATCACCATGCTGCTCAAAGCCATCATTCCTCACAGCCCACCCAACAGCCTCCAGTCCTTCCAGCCCAGGATGGAAATAAGGGGCTTGCTTATGAGATGAGCAAAAGCTCAGAGGAGAGGTACCACCTTCAGAGTGTTATTCGAACACATAGTGCCACCTCTAATGCTGCCGTCTCTGGCACAGGGAGTGGAGCTGGGCTGGACACTCAACTGGAGATGTCCCTAAAGAAACAGCAACAGCATCAACAACAACAACAACAGCACCAACAGCATCAGCAGCAACAACAACAACAACAGCAGCATAAACAACCACATCAACAACAACCACAGCAGAAGAGCAACAGAACTGTAAGTGATGGAGGAAGAGGGAGTTCGGAGCAAACACGTTCCCATCCTCACCATCATCATGATTCTCTGGGATCAGTGGTGCATTATGGCCGAGGTGACCCGTATTCCCAACACTCCATTCCACAACACTCCACCTCCCACCATCAACACACTCCACATACACCCACCCACCCACACCTTCACTCCCACCCGCACATGGATCTTCAGAAAAAACCTCAAGATTCAGGAGATATGAGTTACATACGCAAGACACCAGATGTGCAGCAACATCACCATCAGCATCAACAGGCACATCAACAGCAAACTCAACATCATCAGTCGCATCCACAACAACATCAACAACAACCACAGCAGCAACAGCGTCACTCCCAGTCACAGTCGCTTATGGACTCTCCTACTGACCAGTCTCATCAACCCTCTCATTTGTTGCAGTCTGTGTTGTCCCACACCCGCAGCAAGATAGACCCTCAGCAACAGCAGCATTCTGTAAGCCAGCAGGCCCTTATGGAAGCCACTGGGGGAGTTGTGTCAGCAGAGACCCATTCCCAGCCCCAAACATCCCAGCTCCAACTCCAGCTTCAGTCCCAGGCTATGGAAGCAGCTGGTCACTATGGTCATAGTACCCAGCAGCAAGACCAGAGCCGCCCTAAGTCTAACACAGTCTCTTCACTAGACATGCTGGAGCATTCCCTCTCTCGGACATCTAGCCAAGAAGGAGCAATGGTGGATGAAAGGACAGGAGGTGAAGGAAGCAGGGGAAATTCTGGAACAGGAACTGCAGGAAGTGTAGAAAGGCGTCAATCACAGGAGCAGCAAAGACTTTCATCTCACCACCCAACACAGCACCATGCCTCAGAGTTACACTCATATCTTCCTGAACCAGACATGAGTTTATCGACAACCTCCCATGGACACCACCTATCCCACCATCACCACCAACAGCAACAATCGTCACAAGGTCCTCAACATCCCAACTCCCACCATCAACACCCTCACTCCTCTCATCCTAATCAGCAGAGCCATCATCACCTTCCTCCACAGGCCTCCTCAGCAGCTTCTCAGCAACAAGAGCAGTCTCATACCTCCCAGATTCCGCAACCTCAACTTGAGCAGCATCAAGGAGAGCCCCAATTTGACACCAGGAATTCAACAGTGAAATCAAGTCAAAACCAAAATCAAAGCCAACATAGCCAGAGGTTTGTTCCTTTAACATCCATCTGCTTTCCTGATGCTCTTCTCCCAGATGAGGACCGCTCATTTTTCCCCGGAATGGAGGATATGTTCTGCCCAGAGGAGTACAAGTCCACTTGTTCAGGAGGACCTGGGCAGGGCCAAGATGGGGTTGCACCTGGCCAAGCAGTGCAGGAAGGAATGGATGGAATTAAAACAACACCAGGAGGAGGAGACAATACAGGTCCGAGTTACGATATGCTTGGCCATCACAGTGACCAGGGGTATGGACAATATTGCCATGACCTTTCAGAACCTGACAATGGAACCATGCATTTGGATTTAGACTCGCTGAAGACTCATGAGCTCCCATCTACAGTCAACACAGAGCAACTTGGACTGATCCAATCTCAACCAGCCAGCCTTGGGATGGGCACACCTGGAACAGTGGGGGAGGCATCTAGTGCCAAAATGGGAGGTACTGGGGGATCTGGGTCTGGATCTACGGGTCTAACTTCTCCCATCTTTTGTTCCTCTCGCCCAAAGAAGCTACTAAAGTCGAGTTCCTTCCATCTGCTTAAGGAAAGACCGGATCCAAATTCCTTGCCCAAGAAGAGCTATGCACAGGAGTATGAATTTGAAGATGATGAGGATAAGGCCGATGTCCCAGCTGACATTCGCCTCAACAGTCGAAGCCGACTTCCTGATCTGATACCAGACCTTGTGTCCAGTTGTCGCAAATCAAGTGGCGTGGGAGGGGGAACTTTAAGCCCTTTAATGGGTGATCTAGATTTTGGATACCCATCTCTTGGTCCCCCTCCACAGTTGATGCCACAAGATGGGCCGAAGAAAAGAGGCAGGAAGCCCACAAAGCCTAAAAGAGAAGGACCTCCAAGGCCACGTGGACGACCACGTATACGCCCATTGCCGGAACCTCAGCACTCTAGGGGTATGATGGGAGAATATGGAACAGGATATGTTCCTGAAAGAGGCAGAGGAAGAGGAAGAGGCAGAGGCAGAGGTAGACGGGATGAATCTATAATGGACATTGAGATGGCCAATAAAGACCAAAATCAGATGTATCAGCAACACATGCAGCAGCAAATGCATCACCAATCACAACAGCAGCCACAGCATCAAGAGCCCATCAAGCCCATCAAGGTAAGCTGTTCAAATATTTTAACTATAATCACTTTAAAATGTACTCACAAATAATTTTAGAAAGATTGACATGAACTCAGACATTCATAGATTACAGCGGACAATATATTGGGAACGTTATCGAGCGATAGTGTAGTTTTTATAAGTATTGTTCAGTATTGCATATTTAATTCTGCATGCTCATTTCCCTCTATGAGCCATGAAATTAAAATAATTGCTTGTTTCTTAGTGTGCACTCTCCCAGTGCGGAAAACGTAGACGGTATAGCAGAATTCAGTCATAAAAATGGAATTTACTGTATAACACCGTAATAATAATCCATAATAAATGCACAACACAGTATTTCTGAAAAAGGTATTTCTATATATAGTTATAATATCCATCTAATAAAATGGAATTCAAAAAATCTATTGAAAACACAGAATTAGATAAAAATACAACTAAATGTGAGAGAAAAAATTTATTGCATAGGGCTCTAAATATATTTTTTGTTAAACTTTAAATTTATTGCTGTTTATTTTGCATGTTTCATGCTTTTTAATTAATACAAATTAAATGGAAAAAATATTTTCTGTAATATCTTGTTTCCCTTTATTAGATTAAACTTCCTATTGGAACCATGTCATCTTCTGATGCCTTGTTACGGACAGACTCCTTGTCAGGCACTGATCCGGCTCTCTCAGATGGTTCCCTAGGTTCAGCACCCTCTTTGGGATTGAGCCCTGGGACTCCTGGAGTGCCTGACATGATCAGACCTCAAGACAAGAAGTCTAAATCCCAAGAGGTATGAGAATACAGTGTAGAGTTGTGTTCATGAGTGTATATATTTACGTTTTTTATCTAACTGTAAATTCTTTGCTTTATTTTTAGTTGGAAGAGAAAGACTCAGAAAAGACTGGCTTCGTTGCCTCGTTTCTGGATTTTCTTAAGTCTGGAAAAAGGCCATCAGGAATGTCAACGGGCTCAGCTGACAGCGCTGGAATTGAAGATGCTTCTCCTGGGAAAAGTGGAGGCATTCGCCCACTATCCCCTCAACCTCCACCTCCCCCAGCAGCTGCAGCCGTGTCTGGATATGGAGATGGTGAAAGTGACGGAGGACTGTCTTTGGGTGGCTGTCCTAGCCCATGTAAGCGCTTGGATGAAGAGCTAAAAAGGAACCTTGAGACATTGCCCTCCTTCTCGTCCGATGAGGAGGACTCCGTCGGAAAGAACCAGGACCTGCAAAAGAGCATCTCCTCTGCAATCTCTGCTCTGTATGACACTCCTCAGCTCACCTCCTCAATGCAGCCACCTTCACTTCCGCCACCCCCTCCTCCACCTCCTCTGGAACCACTGACACCAACACAGCAACCACCAGCCCTCAGCCCTCAACCACCACTGCATACACACCCGCCTTCACATGCCCCCACCCACTCTGTTGAGCCTGCAAGATTGCAAAGAGAAGAGCATGAAGAAGAAATGGAAGAAAAAGTGAAGGATGTAGACGAGGTTGTGGAACAAGACAAGGAAGAAAAGGAGAAAGTCCAAGATATGGAGATGCTGAGTGTCCCCAACGTTGGAGGTAAGGGTCATTTTTGGAAAGTAGGATGTATTCAGCAGCTTTTTCAAACACCTGTTCTTTGTTAAAGGGATAGTGCAACCAAAATGAAAATGGTCATTAATTGCTCACCCTCACGTTGTACGAAAACCGTAAGAACATAAATTAAGATATTTTTGATGAAATCTGTGAGCTTTCTCTACCCCAGCTTTGACATCAAGGGAATTACCACATTCAAGGTCCAAAAACGTAGTAAGGCCATTGTTAAAGTAACATTAATTTTACAAAGCTACGAGAATATTTTTGTGTGCAAAGTAATCCAAACAAATTTGCACACAAAAAGCATTCTCATAGCTTCATGAAATTAAGCTTGAACTGCTATTCTAACCATGTCAAAATGACCTTCCTGGGCCTTGTGGCAGTTCCCTTTATCTCAATAGTGGGTCAGAAAGCTCCTAGAGTTCATCAAAAATATCTTAATCTGTGTTCCGCAGATCTAAAGGGTTTGGAACGACATGAGAGTAATTAATGACAATGTTAATTTTTGTCTGAACTATCCCTTTAAAATCATTAAGAGACAATTGAATGTTTGTTTGCTGTTCTTTTCTTAATACTGTGGGAAATTTAAGAGTACTCTTCTCTCTTGCAGACGCACCCAAAGAAGCTATCGAAGCCCAAGCTCCCCCGTCTCTCCCACCAGTTTCCCCATCATCCCCTGCTCCCTCCTCCACCTCCTCGCCATCACCGCTTCCGCCCCTCCCCCTTCTTTCTCCTCTCCCTCAACAGGAGGACAATCCTTCCCCCTCTCAGAAATCACCACCACAACAGTCCTCGCCTCCACCTAGTCCCGAGGCTTCCTCTGTGCCAGTCCTCTCTCCTCTACCTCCTCCTCCTGCAGAGCCTCTGCTCTCCTCTAGCCCACCTTCTCCTAGTCCACCTCCGGTACAGGAATCCATCGCAGAGCCCGCCTCTCCTGAAGAGCTCCCTGCCCCTCAGATTTTACCGTTGCACTTAGCACAGAAACAGAGCGGCGCTGCCATTGTTGGTGAGACTGATGAAGATGAGAGCGAGAGTGGAGGTGAGGGCATTTTCAGAGAGAGGGATGAATTCGTGGTACGGATTGAGGACATCAGGAGTCTGAAGGTACGTCGATGCGTTCTCTTTCTCCTTTTAGATCTTTGCCAGCATATGTATTATACATGTATGTGGTACGTAATTCGGTGTGTCTCTCTCTAGTTGGCCCTGCAGACAGGAAGAGAGCCCCCTCCCATTTGGCGTGTACAGAAAGCTCTGCTGCAGAAGTTTTCCCCCGAGATTAAGGATGGACAGAGACAGTTTTGTGCCACTAGTAATGTGAGTCATGACGGATCACATCATTTATAAAAAAGCTGCAAGCAATGCTTTAGCTATTTCTACTGTTTATTTAATTGTACTTCTTATTTATTAGTGCTGGCAAGTTGTTGTTATTGTGATTTGTTACTAGATGTTACTATTAATTTTCAGAATGAGCAGACTTTCTGTTTTGTCTGATGGAAAATAGTGCAGACTGATCCAATTCACCTATGCAGCACTACCATTTATAACACCTTTGTAACTGCAAAGCGGCACAATGGCAACCACTAAAAGCATTGTTACATTGAGCTCAATTTTTTTCAGAAACAGCATTCTTGTAGCTTAAACAGTAGAGCATGGTGCTAATATCCCCAAGGTCATGGATTGGATTTCCAGGGAATGGATGAACTGATAAAATGCTATATGAGAAAATGCAAATAATCTAGTAATTTGAACATTAAAGGGTTAATTCAACCAAAAATTGAAATTCTTTCATTAATTCCTCATGTTTTTCCATGCCTTTGAGACCTTCGTTTATCTTCAGAACACAAATCAAGACATTTTTGATGAAATCTGGGAGCTTTCTGACCCTGGATGGAGAGCAACGACACTACTCCCTTCACAAAACTACCCAGAACGGTAGCAAGGACATTGTTCATTGTCCATGTGACATCAGTGATTGCGACCATAAATTTATTAAGCTACGAAAATAGTTTTTGTGTGCAAAGGAAACAAAAATAACGACTCATAGCTTGAAGCACAGATGTGACATAGGCTATTTTAACAATGTCCTTACTACGTTTCTGTGCCGTGACCATGGTAGTTCCCTTGCTGTCTATGGAGGGTCAGAAAGGATTTCACAAAAAATATCTTTAAGGTCTTATAGGTTTGGAAGACCATGAGGGCGAGTAATTAATGAGTGAACTATCCCTTTAAGTGCTTTGTTTTGTATTTTGTGTCGCTGTAAATTTTTAATGTTATGTCCTTTTTTGTCCCCTTCTCTTCAACTTCTCTGCTACCTCTTAGTATCTGGGTTTCTTTGGGGATGCTAAAAAGCGCTACCAGCGGCTGTATGTGAAGTTTCTGGAAAACATAAACAAAAAGGACTACGTGAGGGTCTGTTCCTGTAAGCCCTGGCACAGACCTACTGTCAACCTGAGGTATTTCGACCTCTTTATCTTGCTTTCTTATCAAATGAATGAGACAATGACTTGAGTGTGAAGGCATCTGCTAAAAAAGGGGTTCAGACTACCAAGGCACCAATGAATAATGTGCAATGATTTAAAACAGATTCGAAATGAGATTCATTGATACTGTTACTTCACTTTCAGTTTCCAAATGTACCTTTTTTTTTCAGTAGTATTGTAATTTTTTCCACCAGCCATTGAATTGCATGCACAGGATTTCAGCAGCAGATGCAGGCATCTTTGTAGACAGGATATTGTGCAAATGTTATATCTTGTTCCCTCATCGTGCTACATGTGAGGGCAGCATTTTTCAGTGAAAAAGTTACAATGTAAAGGTTCACATCAAAAACCATGAAAATGTATGATAAAAACGTTGACAGTCAATCGAAATCCACCAAACGTAAAGAGTTTAAACACACTGTCATATGTTGGTGTGGATGCAGATGTAGTTACTGTAAGTCCCCAACCCTGCTGTAGACATTTAGGGTAGGGTGGTTTGCATGTTTCGTACTGTTGACCTACTTAATAAAGGTGTTGTTTTTTACTATTTAGGAGACAGTCTCAACCACTCCCGAAGTTAGCTTCACCCACCAACAATCAGACTCCTTTAGAGAGGACTGAGAAAGACAGGGAGAAGATTAAAGAGCCGCGGGAGAGCCGTGAGAAGAACAACATTCGGCTAAAGGAACAGCGGGACAAAGAAAAAGTGCTTAAAGCCAAGGAGAAGGAAGAAAAGAAAGAGAAGAAAGTTTCACCTCCTCCTCCACCACCTCAGAAGCCTGAGAAACGGGCAGCGGTGACAGAACGAGGGAAGGTGAAGGAGGAGAAGAGGGGTGGAGGACAGGAGAAAAAGACTGAACGCTCTGCCAAACCTCAGCCGCCAAAGGTGAAGGCTGAACCTCCGCCCAAGAAACGCAGGATGTGGCTGAATGAGGTACCTTCATCTTCAGACTCGGACTCCTCAGCGAGTGAGGATGAAAGTGAGTATACTTGTGCATTTGTGGCAAATTGACAGAAAACCGTCAGTCATCATAAATCTTTATTTATTATTAAGACTAAATACAGTATCTAAAGTTAAAAGCCCCTAAAAATAAAATTAAATATAAAATGTAATGTTTTAATAATTTGTAAAACCTTTATGTGCATTAATGTGATATAAATTGAATATTGAAGGCATAATTGTCATGGAAATTGTAACTTTTTGAATGAAATACATGCTTTTTGTAAAATATACAATAATTCCTTGGATTTTTAGGTGAAATGTGACTTGCTTTTGTGCAATTTAGGACTTTTTACACAGAACAAACAAACAGCCATTTGACAAAATATGTAGAGTTAAGATGCTGTGTTGATAAGCTGATGTGTGTCTGTCCGGCAGTCTCAGTGAAAGCGGGCCTGAACACACGAGCAATGCGCGAGATGTACCGGAGCTATGTGGAGATGCTGGTCAGTACAGCTCTTGACCCGGACATGATTCAGGCTCTAGAGGACACAGAAGGTAAGAATATTGATTACCGTAGCGCTCTGTCATCATCAGAACATGAGATGATCTTCTTGCGTTGCTGGTTTTTCAGACGAGCTGTATCTTCCTCCAATGCGCAAGATCGACAGCCTTCTGAGTGAGCAGAAGAGGAAGCTTTTGAAAAGAGTCAATATGAACTCTCAACACCAGGTACTTCATGTTATTATTTGTGCCAGCTGGATTTATTTATTTTTTTCCATTTTGATTCAGTTGCTCAGTTTCTTTTTCATGTCCCTTAGCAACAGGGACCAGGTTTTGAAAACCAAGGACTTTCAAGCAGTTTTTCACTTTTCTGGTATCTTTTTTTCCCCAAGGACTTTATATAATCAGTTTTTTTAGTTGAATTGTTTCTCACGTTTTCTTCATCCTCCACAGAATATAAACAGAATATAATATATTCAGACTGTGGACAGAATAGAAACTTTAGGTTAAATCCCTACATGTATATTAATTTCTGTTTTACAAATAAATAAATAAATACAGCCTATAGGTGACAGCCTTGAGTAATACCATTAAACTAAACACTACACTTAAAACCTTTTGTTCCTGAAATAATAACCTTTTAATGTTTATTCGCAATAAAAGCATTAAACTCACATGACTCGCATTCAGGACACGAGCCCTGAAGCATCTACAGTAAAAAACACTAATGTGACATAGTAGATTTGAATCACTCGTGTTGGGTTACTGTTATTCTGAATATTACAAATACTAGACTTTTTATACAGCATGTACATGTTTCTCATGTGTGAATTCACAAATTTAAATTTAAATGTTGATCTTGTTTTATCTTGTTTGTAACCACTTTGAATTTCTTTCTGTTTCTGCTCCACAGGAAGCTCTTCACACTTTCCCTCAGATAACGGCGGAGCCGCTGGACTCGGGGATGGTGAGGGTCAGACTTGGTGGTGAATGCTACAACCGCAAAACGCTGAACCGCATCAAAAAGAGTGTTTCCAAACCACAGGTCAAAACCTTCATTTCATCCAAATCTGAACTGATTATGGCAGCTTCACATTGCCCCACTCCTTCATTTTTAAATAGAATGAATAGCGATGTCGAAATTTAATTTAATTTAATTTAATTCATATTTTATAATCTTTATGAATCTTTATAATTTTTAATTATTTTTTTATTTAAATGTTTGTTTTTGCCAGTCTTTAGTGATACATTTATTGTTATTACTAAACAATACTTGCATGTACTTATAAAAAAATACATTCTATTATAGTGTCATTTCATTTTTTATAATGTTTAATTTAATTAATTAATTTAATTTAGTTTATTTTTTTATTATTGTTTTCGCCAGTCTTACGATGCTGAAAATGA
>JAUMHR010000062.1:2415419-2426626 GCA_032361145.1 Enteromius fasciolatus | reverse complement strand
CCCACTTTTTCCGACTTTACTTTCCGACTGTTTTTTTGAGCAGTCCTCCTTTATAATAATATAACAAACTGGAAAATCATTTCCTACTTACTGAAAAATGTTACTGTTATATATAAAAATGTTATATAATGCATGTGTACATTATATTAATGCATAGATGCGATGGTGCTTGTACTGTAATTAGGTCAAATGCTCTGATACTTGCAGACAATGTGACATTAATTACTTTCAGGTTAGGTAAGTCTCTCTCTTACACACACACACACACACACATTTGTCACTCAGCCATCTGGTATTTCAGACCTTATGATGTCTAGAATTCTAAACAGAGTTTTTATCTCATCATCTCAGGGCTTTGTTCTGAAATATGCATATTGGACACATCCTGGATTGTTAAATGGTTTTGGTTTCTTTTAAAATGATTGCTGCAGAAAGTGATTTTTGTCTGAAGGCAAAAGTGACACTGTAACTATTAGTAGCCTTTCCAGAAGACAAAATGTTCCCCGAGCAATACTAAAGGCGTGTCTAGGTGAAGTCTGAACATTCCAGCTCTAATGAACTTGATTAATGCAGTGACAGAACCCCAACAATCACATGAGAAATATTTGTTTATTATATATTTATTGTTTATAATAATTATAGCCATACCCCCTAAAGCCCCCTAAAAAGTGATCTGAAAAAATCTGATTCTTCATGGCAAGGCAAGGTAAGTTAATTTATATAGCACATTTCATAACTCAAAGTGCTTTACAAAAAAGGAAATAAAAAGCAAAAAACATCAAAATCACAACAATAAAGGCTTTTTTGCACTATAAGATATCATGAGGATTGCATCATTGGTTTGGAGTGCATTTGTATGAATTTAAGAAATTTTACACCCAGACAAGAAAACGTCAAAGTAGGACCTGCATATTTATTCAAATGTCCCCTCGCTCTGCTGTGTGTTAATGCCCCCATGTGGATCTCGCTTGTCATCACAGCTAGAGATCATACGGACCACAGACAGAACGCAGCGTATTTCCACCGATGAAATATAAGCACAAAGTCAATTGGAATGCAATTAAATACTTTAAACAATGCCTTGGGATGACAGCAAAAAAAATTATAATTTATATAATTCAAATTAATTTCATTTCTACCTCAAACTTTATCCTAAAAATATCATTTTAGTATATTTATACATTAAACCTGCATAGATCAAAACATAAAGTTATAAGTAATATTTGTATATTAGATACCACTTTAAGTGCTTTGAGACAGTATATAAAAATAAGGCAGATGACTCTTGTGGTATTACTGCAAGAGGCCCTATATAAGGATGCCTGGATAAAGCAGGAAGATGATGAACAGGAACCAAGATGAAGCACTCATCTGTAAAGCTCCATTCGGGCCACAGTTGCAGTCTCCTTCTTTACGAGGATTCTTTGGAGGATTCTTTGGAGGCGTGTCTGGAGACGGTTCTGGACACTTCATCCAATCCACTGCAGTTGATTTGTGAGTGATGTTGTCTTGGTCCAATCCACCGCTCTTCAGAATCCAATAGGAGTTACCCTTGAAGAAACAGGCATCTCCTGAGGAGTTAAGAAATAAACTGAATACAATGTATACACTGGAGAAACATTAATTCAAAAACTTCAATCTAAATTAAAAAAAATAAAATTGTGAAATATTTTTACTGTTTAAAATAATAGGGTTCTATATTAATCTACATAATATAAAATATAATTTATTTCTGTACTGAAAAGCTGAATTTCCATCATTCGTTACGCCAGTCTAAATGCGTCAGAAATCATTCTAATATGTTGGTTTATTATTAGAATTAGCAATGTTGTCAAAATTGTCATGGCAAATATATTTTTTGGAAACTACTTTGAAATAAGGTCTGTGTTGAACACAAACTCTATATATTTCCACGCTTTATGTTGTATTTTCATGACAAAAAGAAGAAAGAAAAAACACAACATTTTGGATTGGCCTACAAAAATACTGCACTAAAGCTAATAAGACTTTCTCTACATTACCATCTCTCCAAGTGATGATGTCATCGGGGTTACTGGGCGTTCCCTTCCAGAGGTTGGCGCTTTTAGGATATCCTGCATCAATATGGCGCCTCTCAGACTCCTTGCCTTCAGAGAACCTCCAGAACTCCCCACCGCTGAAGATGTAGGTTTTTCCATTGTGAGCCCAAATAAAGGCAGCATCCACCTTCTTCACCTCGCTTCCGTCATGAGAGACCAGCCCCCATTCTGACAGCGGACGTGGGTAGCCACGAGCCAAGATATTGTTTTCAAATACCCAGTACTGTGAGCCTGTGTGGAAAAAGTTACACGTTCACTTCAATGAAATGTGCCTTCTCGGATCAGTTCACCAACTGATTAAAAATAAACTAACCTATAAAGAAGATGATTCTGCTATCTGTTTTTCGTTCATAAACGGCATCTATCTTGTTAGTTCTGGGAGGAAGACCCATCCAGAAGTTTTTAATGAGAGCCGGTTGTAAGGACACTAGAGAACCAGTCTGCTGGATTCTCCAGAAATATGGACCTAGAGAAAAAGAAATAAAAGCAAATTGTATGCTGTCCCACATCGGTGTCAAATAAATTAGCAAGATGCTCATTGGACTATTTTGCTTCACTAATTTGTCTTCTTTCAGACTAATTGGAAGAAAACATTTATAATACAAAGTAAAACCAGATCAGCTGTCCCTTCTAAAACAACAGTTATTAGATTTTACCTTTAAAAAAGAAAACCTCTCCTCTGATGTTTGCCACCGCATCAAAATCTCCTTCACAACGATTCTGGACAGACGGATCAGGTCTAGACAAACAGAGAGGTCACCAAGGTCATTAACACTTAATTTGATATTATTGAGTGCTGGAGAAGTGTATATCTGCACTACCATTCAAAGTCTCTTTTGCTTACCAAGGCTGCATTTTTTTGATACAGGAGAAACAGAAATATTATTCCAATTTAACCCCTTAAAAGGACCTTGGGGTCTATATGACCCCGATCAAATTTTCCTTAACGAAAAAAATGTTTCCCTTTATCTCAATGGAATAAAATTTTGTGACTTTTCATCATTTTCCATCTATATTTACATAAAAACAACAGGACTTGATTCGGTCTTTTTTTTTCGGTCTTTTTACAAATAGGGTCTTCATATTGAAAATGAATGGGAAATGCAATAAGAAGCGGGTCAAAAAAAAAAAAAAATCACTAAACCCAGCATAAAACTGAAAATTTTCACACCGAAAAGAAAGCACTAGGGTACAAGTGGAATGTAGAAAAACATCTCCAACCAACAGATGGCAGAATTATACACCCAACACCTACGTCAACATCCAGAAACAACTTAAATTACATTTTTGCCATCATTTAAGTGATTTTTCTGTGAAAAAATAATATTTTACAAGCAAACTAAAAACGTACTTGAGGAATTTCATGGTAAATAGGTCTCAAAGTACTTAATATTGCCGAAAACACAGCATTAATGTATTGATGACAAGTAAACGACCAAAATGATATATTATTTGTATTATTAAAAATGTATTTATTTTTCATGGTTACGTTGAAGATCCTTCATATTGACCCCAAATACCTTATCTGTAAATAAGTAATAAGGGACTTATAAGGGTTAAAATAGCGTTTTTTTCTGTTGTAGTGCTGAACTGCCAATCTGAATTTTTAGCATTTAGCAAGTCTTCAGTGTCACATGACACTCCAGAAATCATTCTAATACGCATTTCTTCCTATTACTATTAGTTTTAAAACAGTTCTGCTGCTTTATATTTGGTGGAAAAATGTAGAATAAATGAATAAACCTTTTTACGACTTATGTTTTAAAGGTATGCGCCTGACCTCAAACATTCATGTATGTCTTGATAAACATGACTTACTTTGATGGTATTTTGGGTTGAGGTGGACTTGGCGGTTTAGGCAAGTGTGTTGTAGGATGATTTGGGGAGGGTGATGTCAAGATGCTCTTGCTTCCTGTGAAGACACAGCCACAACCACAGTGACCAATTTAGATGTATTAGTTAGCTCAGTATAAATGCTACGTCACAACATATAGACAAACAACTCCAACAAACAAGTTGGCCGTTGGATTCAGAATCTTACAGAAAATCTTTCAGAAAAAACAACAGTCATGCTCACACTGCACCAACACTGTCACTGACTTGGAAAAAAATGGATTATTCTATATCCACATTTCAAATTTTACTCTTATTAATACCTTTGTGTGTCATTCTTTACATAAATAGACAGCAAATAAAACGAAAGAGGCTGTATGTGAAGCCGTGGTTGAAAGTGATGAAAGTTAGCACAGTATTTAATTTGGGGTGATCTGCTGCAAATGATAACTAAAGAACAGATAACTAAAGCTTCTGAACTTGCTCCTACCGTAAAGCGACTGAATGGCAAAGCGATCATCTTCTGGCAGTCTGTAGGAGGTGTAATGTCCAACAGGACCATTGTAGTAGGGCTGCATGATGGATGGATGAGAGGAGGAATGGGAGAGACCCAGGGCATGACCGAATTCATGCACAGCCACCGCGAACAAATCAGTGCCTCCGTTATCTTCTAAACAAGATAAAAAGAAGAGCTGTTCATTTATGCATGATTGCATTTGGAAGTGGGAGGTTTATCAGCTGAACATTTTATCTAACATTTTTTTCTATGTAGACGATTAATCAAGTGTCCTGAAAATACAAATACGTTCTAAAAAGAAAACACTGTTTTACTAATTTTTTGTGTTTCTTTGTAATTAAGTGTGAAATGAACTAGCAATTTCTGAGTGAGAAATTGTTTATAGGTTCAAATTGGTTCTGTATATTAACAAAAAAAAATTTCAAAAGTTAACTGGTTTGGCATGGAAAATCAGTAAAGAAACGTCTGGTTTTCACTATTCGTTATGTTTATCTGGATGAAATGTGCTTTACTTCTATTTTCCATCATAACCTAATTTTCACTCAGAGCTAACTCAAATGTTCTAACATTTATGGCGTGATGGAAGTGACAGCAATATTTATTCATGGAAGAATTCATATTTAGTCATTGTATAAGTCAAAAGTTTGGGAGAAGTTCATATTGTAATGCTTAAAAATGATCTCAAAGGGGTTTAAAAGACTATTCGTTGTCAGTAATATTACTGATTTAACTTTGACTGTGGCAAGAAAGCAGAATCTATAAACCGAGGTGGGTAATGATACTAATTTGCAACACTGATCTAAACTGAAACCACACTGTATTAAACTAAACTAACTATACTACTTTCTGCTGCTTTACACCTATATCTAGACATCTTATACATAGGAATCACTGTTAGTTTCCTTTTTATGAATGTGAATCTGCTTTCTTTGAAGCATTTTTCTCCTGTGGAATAATCAGGCAGAAGCATTTCTACAGGCAAGATCACTGGAATTGATTAATCCATAAATATTCTGTAATCATCGGGACTGTCACTGATCCAATAATCACTGACTGAATAAATTCTCTTGCCTGAGGAGGTCCACATCTCCTCATCGTCAAAATGTGTATCCCCGGAAATATCAGCCTCTCCTGGGAAGAAGGCATGAGCAAGTGTTCCTCCCCTCCCGTCAAATGGATACCCGTCATCATGGAGCGATTTAGCAAAAGAGATCTTGATATCAGCTCTGTTATACTCGCTCGAGGATGATTTATCATGAAACTCGAGGTTGGTGACATCACTCCAGGCTTTGAAGGCATAGGTCATTATATTCTGCACATGACTGTGTTGAAGGTACGGAGAGAGAGATGGGTAATTCAAGATGCTGGTGAGACAAAGAGGCAGAAAGACAAATCAGTGACTGGAGTTCTTGTAAACGACTGCGGGATTGTTTATCAATGCAGACCTCCATGTGATGTCAGACTTTTTCCAGCGAAGCCCGGTGGTCGCATATCTTCTTTTCCTCCTTCGCTTTTTCAGCATGTCCTCAGAGCCTATAATGTCTGGCAGTGAACACCGTGGCTTGTTCATCAGTTTCAGGGTGTCGCTGTCTGAGAAGCACAGCACAGAAGGTCCCAGATCAATATATAGACTTTAGAGATGCATGAAATAAAAACCAAGGAATAATTCTGTCTCTAGAAATGTATTGACAAAACCATTTACATCTCAGGAAAGCAATCACTCCAAATAGCTTGCGTTTATGAAGAAGTGTTTTGGTTTAACGTGATTTTGAGAAACCAACAGTGGCATCAGTGCAGAAGAAAAAAACTTGTGAAACAATGCCGTTAGAACACTTCCTGCACGTGTTGCATTTACCAAGTTTGCCTGTGTCTTTGAGGCCAGCGAAACGCTGCATTTCTCTGATGGCTCTCTCAATGCCTTCTTTAGTCTGCAGCTTTCCTGTGCGGGGGTCCGGAGGGGGCAGATATCCATACCTGCTTAACCAATCCTAAAAATCACAACTGTTATTTAAAAAAAAAATCTGTAACATTTTAATAGGCTAATAGTAGCTTTAGGACCATGGAAACTTAAAAACAAAAGTATGCAACAAACAACCCCTCAAAAATTGTGCAGGGCTTTTACTGTGAGGTTGATTTACGACCTGAGGAGGATGAATTCTCTCTCTCTCTCTGTCTGTCTGTGCACGTAAACAAGCTTGACTCTGACATTATTAGTTCTACGTTACAGTAGTTTGGTGACTGCCTCTCGCAAACCACACATTATTTGTAAACCTTTCATCAGCATATGTAAGGAATTGCTGACCTTATCCTATGGGAAGACACATTTGTTAAATTATTCATAACTGCACCCGTAGCCTATTCCCTTCGACTAAGATTTCCTGTAGTAATTCACAAAGCAGTGAGTGACAGACAAGTGAGAGTTACTGTCTCGCATAAACTTTAACACTTTTCTTTTCAAAAATAGCTCAGTTTCTCTTAAACGGAAAGCTACTGCATTCTTCTGCTGTGCTTTATATAGCCTATACATTTTATATAAGCGATTTATCCAATAAGAAGTATACTAGAACACAATTTTTTGTGTTAAAACTGTTAACCAACTTATTTTCTCCATTTCTTGTCAAGTATAACTGTCCAATTAACAATCTACCCAGTTTTACGTGCATTTTGTTTACACCTCACTTGGCTTATTGACTGTTGCAGAGAATTGAATCGACTACAATTTGTCACTGGAATGCGTAAATATGAGGTCTGAATTCACAATTTAAGCTAATATTCACATTGTGTAACTCATTTTGGCCCCTTTTCTTTTAAACTCCCACTGAGTAATAAAGTTAAATCTGGCACACAGGGATTTTACACATATAAAAGTATGCTTACATATCCACATCAGAAAAACAATACAACCCAAAATCACATATGACATGGTACAGTGTTTGTTTTCCTATTTATTAAAATATTTATCTTATTGGATTGCAGAAAGCTCTTCTTACCACACCCCGAGAGTACTGGTCCGGCATCGGAGCCAAATCAACCGGAGAGATAAACAGCAGCACAGTGCAGGTCAGGTAAACCAACCAAAGATATGCTGAGAAAGTCATCTGCCTGGATGGAATAAAAATAAGCAAACAGCCGCAGACAATTAAAAGAATCTGTCTTTATTCTAAGGGTTATGTAGCTTATTTTCTCATACCGTTATATGCGTTACTCTTGCTTCTTCAGTTTAGCTCTCTAAGGACTAGGCAGGGCTAAAACCAATCGATGAGGAGTGTTCTCTCTCTCTCTCTCTCTCTCTCTCTCTCTCTCTCTCTCTGATGTCTATTTGGAAAATCCAAAGAATCTCTCACTTCCTGCTGAATGAATAACCATTACTTAACTGCATCAAATACACCTAATTAATATTAACATTAATTATTCAATTCTATGTTCATTAAAACAAGTTAAACATTGCCATTCTTAGATTTTGCATGACATAAATCGGTTAAAAACCCCACCAAAACCCACAAAACACACCCATAACTGAAAGAAACCATATGCTTCCTGTGTAACAAACTGTTACACCACTGTTAATTTCCCTTTTTAAATCAATAGTGAAAATACAATATTGCTAAGGTTTTATATATATATATATATATATATATATATATGTGTGTGTATAATTGAGATGTGACTGACTAAAATGAAACTTTACAAAAATAATACCTGAAACAGGATAGTGTGACAGGAAGAAGTGGCAGGAAGATCGCAGGGAACCAGGAAATGTATGTATGTGTATGTTTTAAGAAACAAGTGGGACTTTTTACTTTGAAGTTTAAGGTCCCTGTGTATTTAACAGAAGTTCAAACATCTGATGATGATGCAAAGTCATGCAGTTTTTAAATACTCTTAGTCATAGGACACATTTCAACATATTTCTCAACATGTCAGACACAGGAAATGTCGTAGGTGATGAAAAAACAGGACTTTGATTAGCCATATCAAACCAAGACAGATATTGTTCATAATATGTGCTGATACTGAGGTGGTCAGCATTAGTAAAGGCTGGTGAGTGCAATGCTTTCATTTCACTAAGGGAGTTCCCACGCTCATAAGTTTAGCATGAAAATTTTCCCCCACACAAGAAGCTTGGTTTAAAATGAACTTCCATGTAAGCTGACAATTTGGTTTTTTTTAAATGTGAACATAAATTGACATTGCTTTTATACAACAGTTCAGTAAAGCATAAATTACAATTGAATATGCAAATAATACTGGGAAAGAAATTGTCAAAGCAAAGTCAAATCAATAATTTAGTTAAGTAAACGATTCTCTGACTCAAAGTTAATAATTTAAAGTTTGTTTGGAAATAAACAACTACATTAAAGTAAAAGTGGCGTTTTATTTAACATTATACATATTGTATATCACTATTCATATCTTGATTCTCACAGTTCTCCGAGTTTAACTTAACAAGAGTTCAATTTAGACTCTTGCAATTTGTAGTTTAAATCTCACAAAGTATGAATAGTAGATAGACTAAAAATACACAGTTTTCACAATTTATTTATTTTTAATCGCATGTCAGAAATGGGCTTCCATACTTGTTACCAATAACTAACCTGCGAATTGAAGTGTCATTCACACTGTAAAAAGGTCCAGTAAGAATTACATTAGCCAGTAACTTACTGTAGATTTAAATGTATGTTATTTGTTCAAAGATAAATAAATATTAAACTTTAAATGTCTTTATCTTTACAAAAAAAAAACTAAAATAATTATTAGTTTAATAGTTTTATTCTAATGAATGTAGGTTATTGCAAAGTCTATATACGGTATATTGTGTCCATGGCTGCAGCTCATTAGGCCAGGGCATAAGAGCGAGTCTCTCTAAGCTCTCTAACCCGCTCAACAAAGACGCTAACCTTGCCTCTCTTTTGTCCTCAGAAAGCAGCCATGACTGATCATCCACCTCCACTGAGACGTCACCACTGGAGACTCTGCGAAGACTGAGCACAGCGCACCAAGCACCAAGGACTGAGCTCCTCTCCACTGTTTTCACCGGTTCACCAGCAATATTCTATAATAATATTCTTTAATAATTTTCAGCATTTTCTTGGTTGTGTTATTCCTCAGATCAACACATATAGAGAGAGAAAGAGAGAGAGTATGTGTGTGTAGCTTGGGAATGATTGCGGTGACCAGTATGTGGGACTTACAGTCATGGTCAAAAGTGTTGGCACCCCTGAAATTTTCCCAGAAAATCGAGTACTTCTCACAGAAAAGTATTGGATTAACACATGTTTTGCTCTACACATGTTTATTCCCTTTGTGAGTATTGGAACAAAATTTAAAAAAAGCTAATTTTGAATAATGTTACACAAAACTACAAATATGGGCTGGACAAAATTATTGGCACCCTTTCAAAATTTTGTATAAATAAGATTGTTTCAAGCATTGTGATGCTCCTTTAAACTCACCTGGATCAAGTAACAGGTGTGGACAATATAAAAATCACACATGAAAGCAGATAAAAAAGGAGAAAAGTTCACTTAGTTTTTCCATTGTGTGTCTGTGTGTGCCACACTAACCATGGACAATAGAAAGTGGAGAAGAGAACTGTCTGAGGACTTGAGAACCAAAGATATCAAAGATCTCAAGGTTACAAGACCATCTCCAGAGAGCTAGATTTGCCTTTGTCCACAGTGTGCTACAAAATCAAGAAGTTTGCAACCCATGGAACTGTAGCTAATCTCTCTGAGCGTGAACAGAAGAGAAAAATTTATGAAAGGTTGCCATGCAGGGTAGTTTGGATGGAAGAAAATTGGAAGAAATTCAGTTTGCCAAAATGTACTTGAGTAAGCCAAAATCCTTCTGGGAAAACATCTTGTGGACAGATGAGACCAAGATCTTTTTGGTAAAGCACATCATTTTACTGTTTACCGAAAAAGGGATGAGGCCTACAAAGAAAAGAATACAGTACCTACAGTTACTGTGTGCAAGCATCATGAAATAAGGATTTTGGGTCGCAGTGTAGGGCTCAGTGTCAGAAAGATGGGTTTGCGTCCGTGATCTTGGGTCTTCGAGCAGAACAATGACCCCAAACATACTTCAAAAGCACCCAGAAATGGATGGCAACAAAGCGCTGGAGAGTTCTGTAGTGGCTAAGGTAGTCCAGATCTAACCCCCATTGAACACCTGTGGAGAGATCTTTAAATTGCTGTTGGGAAAGGAAGCCCTTCCAATATGAGAGACCTGGAGCCGTTTGCAAAGGAAGAATGGTCTAAAAGTCCAGGTGAGAGTCCAAATATTAAGTTAAGGGTGCCAATAATTTTGTCTGGCCCATTTTTGGAGTTTTGTGACATTATGTAAAATTTGCTTTTTTCCTCCCTTTTTTTGGTTTTGGTCCAATAGACACAAAGGGAATAAACATGTGCATAGCAAAACATGTGTTAATGCAGTACTTGTCTGTGAAAAAAACGATTTAACTCTCTAAAATCACCTACTGTAAATGCTTCTACGTTTGATGACAAAATCATACAAAGTTATTAACATGGCAGACAGCATAAAACACACATGATAAGATCTGTGAGCTCCAGAATGTCAATTTCCTGAAAGTGCCTGCAAACCATCAGTGCTACTCTCTCATCTTTCCCCAACCCCCCAACTTCCAGAGAGGGCATCTGAAAGCACTATTAGTGGTACATGACACTGTATCGCTAATGCCTTGAGAGAGAGAGAGAGAGACAAAGTAGGAGGAAGAGGGATGCACAGTGATATATTAAAGGCTAGACAATCTGGGTTAA
>JAUMHR010000062.1:2380788-2404419 GCA_032361145.1 Enteromius fasciolatus | reverse complement strand
TAAGCACCTCAGGAAGAAAACGTTGTTTATTGTGATTAAATTACACTTGTTTAACACAATCTAAATAAACGGATGACAACATCAATATGGCGGATGTAGTACGTCCGAGTTCCATTCATACTACCCCCATTCATACTATATAGTACTGTTTTAACGGTTGAGTAGTACGTTCGGTTTTAAATGTAGTACCTACTTTTGGACGCAGCAACAGACAGCGGGGGAGACAAGACAAGACAGGAACAGAACAATATGTTCATATTTAACATCTGCTTGTGATGGGCTTTGGTTCATCATGTGACTTATTCATCATCACCTGCATTTGGTTTTTATCTGTGTATTTCAAAGCCACAAAACAGATTTCAGTACTTTAATTGCTTGGTATATTAATATTGTATCAGTTAATGAAATTACGGTATTTAACTGTAAATTTAAGAGTAAAACCTAAAACGTTGTTACCGTATTTTTTACGGTCACATTCCGGCAACCACAGCTGCCATTTTTTTTGTCGTAAATTGTACTTTTTTTTTTTACAGTGTGTTGGCACAAACGTGTTTGCTGTGTTGCACAGTTTTTTTTTATTGGTTTCTTTGATTTATTTTGGTTCTGGTGCTCACTTTGGAATTTTTGCCAACATTTGCACAATAGATTTAACTTCCCACAGATTCCTGCTGTTTGGGTTGCCCTTACTGCCTTCGACTGCAATGAGCATCCATGACACTATTTAACTTTAATTATTATTTTCAATTCAAAATAACTCAAAACCCACCATAATCCGATTAGCTAGTAAACACTTTGGTACTAAATGAGTTTTACTATAGGTACTATAATGTTTTATAGTGCTCCACACATTTCCACAGAAACATCCAGTGCCATTGCAGGACAGATAACCTGAGATAACCCACCTGCTTTAAAACAACACTATCTGTTATTGACAGATTTGAAGAAATGGTCAACACAGAAATTTAAATTATTTCCTCTTTTACTCTTACACTTGTGAAGCAGCATCTTTACTGATCTTTTTTTTCCCATCTCTTATAGGCTAATAAAAAGTAGAAAATAGGTCAATTTGGCAGCTTGGTTTCAGTAAAAGCTTTATTTAAACCAACAATGGTTTTGGGTTAACTTCAACTTACATTTTTAAAGTAGGCCTAATTTTTTAAGATTACACTGTTTTTGTCCGTGTAAATCCTGACAGATTTAACACTTCAACATGTGACACCACAAAATCACGATCACAAAATAAATGGACTTATTCTTTGTCAATAACATCCTAGGCATTGTAATGAAACGCTAAACCTGTTGTGCCTGTTTCTCAGTCATGTGCATGCAAAGCTGAAAGGCAGATTGTAAAAACCTGTTTACAAAAGTTCCTACAGCCTACACAGCAGTATTAGATGACACATACCACACAATTTAAACACTTTAGCAGCTTTTTAATGGGAAACAATTAAATCAACTGTTTTTCAACAAAGCCACAGAACAAGGTATAAACCTTGAAGCCTTGCTAAATTGTTCAGATTACACAAATAATTGACTTAGAGCCTATATTTTAAAAACCTGCATTCAATCATCCACGGCAAACACCTTGCTCAGGCACATTCTCGGTCAAATTCCCCGAAACAAAACGGAGAAACCAAAACTGCTTTACGTGAACAGGAGGGCGGGGTTTGTGCGTATTGAAGGCCGGGCGAACGCTGCTGATTGGTCATTGTTGGAAAGGTAGAGAGATCGTTTGAAAAAAAAAAAAAAAGGCAGCTAATGTTTTTTTCATGAGCGAAACTTCCGAAGCCTTGCTCTTCAGTTCTCCTGACTTGGTCGAACGAGGAAGTGATTATTTCTAGAAACATTCGTTTTAAAGATTTGCCCCAATTGCCTCTGAATTGGACCTAACGTTACAAGACAAGTTGAAGTTTTCCGAAGTCCCTGGAACAAAGGTATTTTGATAGGATGCGGTACACGTCATGTATTTGGACTGCCTTCGTCATACTGATTGGTAGGTGCTTAATTTTAATGTTTTTTTCTTTCTAAAATATGTTTTTCTTTTTGTAAACGAATTAATAATTAATGTAGGATTGTAACTTCTTTTTTTTTATGTTGGGCGCCATTCAGGGTTCTGGATGGGCGAGGCTCAAGGTGAGAAATTGACCTAATTTCACTTAGGGTTGTGTTGTGTTTGTCAGAGGGTAACTTAAAACATTATGGTATCCGTATATTTTCAAAATGTGAATTGGTTTGTGAGAGTGAAGCAAACAAATCAGCAGAATCGATGTGTTTGACTCAGAATGCGGTCGGCCACCACTGCTGAACAGAATAGTCGGAGGGTCCGCTGCGTCAGAAGGCGCGTGGCCGTGGCAGGTGGATATTCAGGTAAGAATGGCAGCCATTATGAAGCTAAGTTATGTTAAACTGAGGGACTGAGCTTTAGTTACACAGAATACATTCCAGTAGCTCAGTCGAACAACACGGAGATAACAGTGTAATGCATAACTTGACCAAATGCATGCTCTTGAATAAAAAAAATCATCCCCATCAAGAGTTTTATTTATTTTGGTCTCAAATATAATTCTATAAAAATCATTTATAACTTCATATGTAGACTGAAAAGGAGTAGGCAGAAGCCTTAGTGTTGCTTCTACTTTCACATGTACAAAAAGATACAAGAACAAAACAGTTAACGTTAGGCTACTTTAAGGAATGGTTCACTCAAAGCTGAAAATTTCAGGCCATCCAAATATCTTCATAAGATTTGGAGAAATTTGGACATTACATGAATGGGTACTATCAGAATGAGTCCAAACAGCTGAATAATATAGCACAATAATCAATTAACAGAAATGTTTTTCAACTTCAAAAAAGTCCTGCATACATTTTCAGCGTAATTTAAAGTGAGCTTTATCTGAAAATGGAAACTTTTATATTACATTCATACAAATGTATTTTATGTACAAGTTATTGGACCTATGTATTTATCACGCATTTTTAATTCCTTATCGCAGTTTTTCTGCTATACATATATATTTTTTTACATTTCTCCTTAAAATAAAAAAAAGAGCCTTTTGAATCCAGATATCAGTGAAACCTTTCAATATTTTTTTTGTTAAGGTTTAGTATACATTTTGAATTGTCAAATCTTGTCATTCTTTTGGATATCCTCCTGATATGTGGCTGATGTGTGTGTTCAGGCCGACAGTCAAGGACATGTGTGTGGAGGAACTATCATCACAGAGAACTGGGTACTGTCTGCTGCACATTGCTTTCCCAAGTAAGTTTTACACCTTTTTTTTTTTTTTTTTCAATGCCCATATAATCTTGTACACTTATTTTCGGCTATATCAATTTCTCTTCCTTGTCTAGCCCTAACGACATCTCGTCTTACATGGTTTACGCGGGCCGGCAGCTGCTGAATGGCTGGAACCCGGACGAGACCGCCCATAGGATCCGCCGTGTGGTGGTTCCTCTGGGTTACACAGACCCTCAGCTCGGTCAGGATATCGCTCTCGTTGAGCTGGCCACAGCTATCACATGGTCTGACCGCATTCAACCTATCTGCTTGCCATATGCCAATGTGGAGTTCAGCAGCAGCATGAAGTGCATGATCACTGGATGGGGTAACATCAGAGATGGAGGTGGGTGAGAAACTAACGCTAAATACCAGCGTCTGAAATTTCATCCATGCACTAATTACAGTGACATTACATTTAGTAGTAATTTGTATGAATAAATAAATAAATAATAAATATATTTATATATAATAAGTAATTACAAGTAAAGTGTAAGTAATAAACATTTGTTTTAAATGCTTCAAGTGAAATAGGCCTCACAACGTTATTTTAACATGAAATGGACAATGTTAATGGATATTCATCATGAGATTGGCTAAAGACTACATGCATTACATTTTTAGTATTTATTAGTGTTTTTAAAGATAACTTTTCTGTCATCTAACAATTTATCTAAATATGTTAATAAACTGCCTTTTTATTTGTGAAACAAAAGGGAGAAAGAGTATGGCTGATTTATATTGGACTTCTTGAAAGTAAACTTGTTAGATGGTGTCAGGTGGAGTCTAAATGTAAAAATGGAGTTTATGCACAGTTCATTATCCAATTAACTGCTAATTAATGAGGTTCTAATATATTATTCATCCCTGCTATTTATAAATCTAATCTCTGGTGAGCATAAATGTCTTTGCACATAAAATGTTCGTGTTTTTTCATATTTGTCATATTCATGCACAGAAGCCTTGCACACAGAGTCAAAATGCTTGCTATAGATGTGAAAAAATCCTCCAAATAAACAGAATATTAACTTTTATGATGGATGAAGGTTTCAGATGCAGTGTGTAAATGTGATTGACACAACGCGAGGTTGTGTGTATGTGTATATATATATATATATATATATATATATATAAAACAAAAAAAAAAACACTTTTTTTTTTTTTTTTTCTAGACCTTACCAAGGCTGCATTTTATTTATATGAATTACATTTTCAAAGAACAGTTGTGCATGTGAACATATAATTTACTGCAATGTTTTTTTATTGCTAAATTTTTATGTGACACAATCCTTCAAAGATCATTTGGTGCTCAGCAAACATTTCTGATTATTACCAATGCTGAAAATTATTCCTTACTTAATTACCATAATAATTTCTAAAGGATCATGTGACTGAACTAATGATGCACTTCCGTCCCAGAATTAAATTGCACTTTAAAAAAATATATTATAATAGTAAACCGTAATGATATTTCACAATACTACTGTTTTTACTGTGGATAAAATAATGCAGCATTTGTGAGCGGCAGAGATTTCTTTTATATCGTAATTATTGACAGTGTAGGTTGTGTATGCATTTTGTGTGAAATATTGCCAATTGCTACAAGCAGTGCATAAAGAAACTCTCACTCATCTTGTTTTTTCTCATGTCTTGTTCAGTTGCTCTGCAGGGTGTTGGGTCGTTGCAGGAAGTCCAAGTGCCAATCATCGACTCACAGACTTGTCAGGATATGTTTCTGATAAACCCCACAGAGAACATTGACATCGGCAAGGATATGATGTGTGCGGGATTCCAAGAAGGAGGCAAAGACTCCTGTCAGGTTAGGAGAGCATTACTCGAGGGAAACATTGTATTTTTTTTAAAATAATAAAAATAGGGGTGGGCGACATGGCAAATATATCATATCAAGATTTACGATTTTATCATGATTCTTTGTCATTTTGCAAGTTGTCTGAGCAGTACAGACAAACCAATTTACCTTTTTAACACAGTATAAAATAAAAAAGAAGGCCAAAATGAGCAAAGATAAAAATCGATGTCATTATTTTATTTGTTATTTGCATAGATGCATATTTGAAATGAACATAATACGAATAAAACAAACAGTGCTTTTATTTTTCAGGAAGAGTAGGTGTATTCAGCAGTATTGAATTAACAAATATAAAAAGTGAAACACTTATACGCTACATGCATTTACTCTGAGTTTCTTTTTTCTGTTGAACATTGTATTAAATTCAATGAGGACCAGCTACTGTTTTGTTACTCAAAATATCTTATTTTTTGTTTAGCATAAGAAATTAATACAGGTTTGGGACAACATGCGAGTAAATAATGGCATAATTATTTTTAAGTGAACTATCCCTTTAATGACACGTGGCAGCATGTTTAGTTCTGTCCCTTTAAGAGCTGCTCGCATCTAATATACTGCGTTAACACTGATGTCGTATTGTACAGCATATTGTGATGAAGAACAGCAGATGATAAAATATATGATATTTCTTAAAAAGCAGATTGTGGAGAAATGTTTATGGTTTACCTTCAAAAATCGTCATATCGCACACCCCTAAATAAAAATACTAATGAACTATTGTTTGTGAATAGCCTTCTGTTCTGATGTATTTCTGCATGTGCTTTTCAGGGCGACTCTGGCGGTCCTCTGGTGTGTCAGGTCAGCGATGGAAGCTGGGTGCAAGCTGGAATCGTGAGCTTCGGCCTCGGCTGCGCTAAAACAAACCGACCAGGAGTCTACGCCAAAGTATCTAGCTTCACTAGCTTCATCCAGAACCATGTTGGAGGAGTTCAGCTCAAGAGCGCATCGAGTCATATCTGGGCTGACCGGGTCATGGTGCTCATCAGGACTCTGGTGTTGCTGCTATTGGTGCAGCTGCTGAGATAAACACACACCGATCCTCGCACAAGCCAAAAACCTCCTGCCCCTCAAACACCGTCCCACATAAAGAGAGATTTTAATGCCATAAGTAGCTTTTTAATCAGTTTTTAAACAACTTTATATTATGTAGTTTCCTATTTGGTTTGTACCAAAAATACACGCCGTCTGGTATGAAAGATAAAAGTATGTCTTTTTCCACTTGATTTATAATGCATTCTTTTAACTATTTGAAACTGTACTGATTAACATTGAGATGATTTAACTGTGCTAACTCTGCCTTTTTAAAACTCAAACAAACACTCAAAAGGTTCTCATGGGCAGCTTAACAAATGTGAGATTCGGCAATCATGATGCATACCAAATTATTAATGGACACTTATTCGATCCAGCCTTTTGCACAGCATTCATACATGCTAGCTACCTTTGTATCAGGACTTGTAAAAGTGCAATTTAAATGTTTATGATGTGAAAGATTGAATGATTTTGTAGAGTCTGCTGTATATTTTTATCTCTTTTTTTCTCTTAAAATGCTGTAAATCTTGTAATAAAGAGATTTTTTTTAACTGGTATATTTTGCATGTTTATTTGTTACACTGGGGCGTTGATCTGTCTTTAAACATTAACATTATGAATCCTATCATAGTAAATGTTGACGTTCTCCGATAAGCTCTTACTTTTTAAAAAGAAGAATTGGGTTTGGTTATTCATAATTTTACAAAATATGCCAAATTTTAATATTGTTAATGTGCTTTCACCAGCAGTCATTTTTTAAAATTTTATATTTATATTAAGAAACAATATACAGGGGGTACATTTGGTGTCCCTGCAAAAATAAAATCATAATTTTTTCAAATTGTTATATATCTATATATATATTTTTTATTTTAATTAAATGTATTATTTTTTAATAATAAATTATTATTCCATAATATATTTTAAGTGTCTTAAATAGCTGAAAATCATGATTTCTTGTCCAAATTAGTGTATTTTTCCATTAAGTATCAATGTGCAATCAAAATATTTTCTTTTGACAACATTTTATCCAGTTTATTTATAAAATCCCTAAATAATTAGTTTCTTAATTATAGAACATTAGATTATTTTAAATTAAATTACTTTTTTTTTTTTATTGTGTGTCCTTAAATCTTGCATCAACTCTGTTACCAAACCATATTTTGCTTTTTAACTGGTGGAATTATCTCAGAATTGTGCAAGTTACAGGAAATGATGTCACTTTCACTCTCTGATTAGATGTGAAGCTCTGAAAAGTATAACTTCTTGGTGTCTGAAAATGAATTTTGAGCTTTAAAACTCCTGTTTGAAAAGTCTTACAGTAAATGTTGTTTTTGCTTGCCAAACTTTATTCAGAAACCTCTCAAAGTTAAACTGTCATCTTGATAATGTAGAAAGATGTTTAATTCAGTTGACCTGGTAAAGGTCAACCAACTACAAAGCAATGTTTGCTTTAGTTCACTTTCTGGTGTAAAAAGGTCACATGAACAATTAAAGAAAAAACACAAGCAAAACATGCTCAGGTCAAAGTGACAGATTTGTATAAATTGTACTGGTATTCACTATCCAATCCTTTTTTTTTTACTTTGGTTTACTTTACTTTGCTGTTCTCACCTACATAAATGAACTAGTGTCCTGCATCCGCTAGTTAAAAAAATACATCTGGTGTCTGAATATTTTTTGTTTTGACTGTTAAAAACAGGACTGCAAAAAACAGCACACGAATCCCTTTGATAGCTTTATTCAAGACGATACTCTGTTGCTGGTGTAAAATGGAGCAAATCTGAACGTTTCACTATTTTCTACAAGGCATTCATGCAACATCAAATTAAATGTTTTCTACTTTCTAGTCATGATCTCTTTGTGCTCTGCTGTGTTTCATCCACCGTAATACTGCCGTCCTGCTGGTGACGCCTACTGTAGTGTACTAGAAAATAGCTTTAAACACTGGTCTGCTAAACGAATCACTATTATTCTCTAAACTCAGCTGAGTGATATTCCAGGGTGAATGGATGGCACTCGCACCACTGAACTAAACTCATCTCCCTGGATCTGAATTGCTTGGTAATGGCACTGAAATTCTCAGAATAAACCCCCTTAAGAACCGAGCGGAGCATCGTAGTTTAATTTTGGCACAAATAAATAATGCATACGAACCCATTAAAGATAAAGGCACTTCTCTGGGTAAGATTCTGGGTAAAGGCCTTAATAATTTGGAGCCTCAAACATATTCTCTCTACCGTACACCTGTGAACAACACAGCTCTCAAGTTCCATTCACTGGCCCCTGACCGGGTCTACAAAGGGGTGGAGGAAAAATGCATGGACCGATCAGGTATCAGGAAGCGTTGAGTTGTCAGAGAGGATCATGGGAGATCCCAGCTGGAGCTCCTGCTGGAGAGACTCCATGTCAGCAGGGGTCATGCGGTGTACCTCGAGCCAATCAGAGAGCAGGGATGCAGACAGGGGGGCCAAGTCGTTGTGACTAATGAAAGAGAGAATTGAGACCAATTGAAAGGTATGTTACAGTGCAGTATTGTAATCAGCAGTGACGTACAGCTTAAACAGAGTGGTCACCGGGATCTGAACTGACCTTTCCCTGAGGTCGGAGTGCTGGAGTTCGGTGAGAGACTGAGTGAGGAGGTCATCGAGGTCAAAGCCGACGCCGTATCCCGCTCCACTGCCTTTAGGAGTCACTGAGAAAACTGGCGGCAAAATGTCTTCAACCTAGATCAACCAAGATCCAAATTAAATCGTAATCTCGTACAAAATACAGAAATGTGTTTTCCAAACGAAAGTCACATAGCCCGTACGTATGGAAGCGTATGATTTATGAATATTTTCGAGAGATTATAATTATTTTAGACCCTCAGTTCTGGCTTGCAGTCAACAATTACTTTATTTCTAGCTAGCTAATGCAACATTTTGAGTATTTTCCATTTCCAGGTTTTCCTTGACCACAATAACCAATAATAAAGGTCTTAACCCAAATTCAAATTAAATGATAACAGCTATTAAACTTTCCACTGGAGGAACATACATACAATAATATGCTCATATTGGAAAAAGGCCCATGATCATGTATTATTAATAAAACGTTCACCTGTGACTTCGAGAGCTGCTGGGTGACTGAGTGGATGTCAGGGATCTTGTATGGCGGCTGTCCTGTATCAGTGAGTCCAAGGCAGGGTTGAGCTGCAGCTTCTGGAGGCTGTTTTGAAGGGCCCTGTGCATGAGAGCCATTTTGCCGCTCTTCTAAAATGCAAAGTTTGTCCAGGGTTTGAGGAGCATTGCTGGTGTCTGAGACGCCAATACTGGGGTTCATGGCTGAGGGTTTGGTCATAAAGGAGTCCAGCGGCAACAGCTGGATGGGAGCGTTGGACTGCGACTGTGAATGCGCAGGCTTCAGCTGCGTCTGCATGTGTGCAAAGCCTGTGTGAGCGGGGTTATTCAGTTCTGGTGGAGGTTGGTGGGTTTTCTGGGGCTGGTGCGGAGTTGTTCCTGTCCAGTTCTCAAGACCAGTGAACATTGTTCCAACAGTTAGAAACTGAGGTTTTAATATGTTGTTTTTGGGAAAGGCACATGGGGCGGTTACCACACCAACACTTCCACCTCCTCCTACAGCAACTATCCCAACGTCTCCGTTTTGAGCTGGACCTAAAGAGACGGGCTGTGTGTCATGAGTTGAAGTTGGATGGAATAATCCAGCTGCCAAACACGGTCCCATCTGAGGCAGCATTTGTGGCGGTTTGAAAGCCTGTACTTCATTGGGTTGTTTTGGCTCCATTGATTCTCCCCCTTCTGAATTTGTCTTTACGACATTGCTTCCTTGTGCTGGCTGGATTTGGACCGTTTTACCGTCACCGGTCCTGGCACTATTTGTTTCTGTCGTCATTCGTCCCCAGCGCTCCAACAGCTTCTTGTCATTGTCAGTGAGTAACACGCCACCCAAAGATTCGCCTTGTTTTCCCTCCTTTTTCTCCTTCTCTTTCAGCTTCCTCTTTCGCTCTATCGCACGCTCCTGTCTCTTCCTCCGCTTCTCTTCCCTTTCTCGTTGCCGCTCCTGGGCCGTGACTGGCTTCTTCTGCTCTGGTCCAGAGTTGGAGGAGCAGAGGGATGAGGATAAACCTCCAGCAGATCCTCTGAGTAATTCGATACCAAGAGCTGCAGAACCTCCATCTGGGAAAAAAAAATCAGTACATTGTTGACATGACAGTCATTACATGGTAATAACATTTTTACTTGAATTTGAATATAATATATATATACATAAAAAGACAACAAAACTTAAAATTTCTTAAAAGGTGTATACCAAAAATACATTGTATGGGGCAAAATTATTCGTTTTTTCTTTTATGCCAAAAATCATTAGGCTGTTAAGTAAAAATAATTTTCCATGAGGATATTTTGTAAATTTCCTACTGTAAGTATATCAAAACCTATTTTTTATTAGTTATATGCATTGCTAAGAACTTCATTTAGACAACTTTGACAAGTATTTTGTATTTTGTTGCACCCTCAGATTCCAAATTTTTAAATAGTTGTATCTTGGTCAAATATTGCCATTTAAATCATACATCCATGAAAAGCTTATTTATTCAGTTTTCAGATAATGTATGAATCTTAATTGACCCATATGACTGGTTTTATGGTCTAGGGTCTAGGGTCTACATATAACATTTGAATTATATCACACGCACACTTATACATCTATCTATCTATAAATAAACACTACTGTTTAAATGTCTGGGGTCTGTAAGATCACCAGACTTCATTAATTTAATCAAAATCACAATAAGAAGAGAAAAGAAAAAAAAAGAAAAATGAAAAAAAACTTTCTGAAAATATTATTACAAATAAAAACAACTATTTTTTAACAGTGTTGATATGTTTTTGTGGATAAGGTGTTTGTTTATTTTTTGATAAATTTTAAATTCAAAAGAACAGCATTTATTTCAGATATTTCTGTAATATTTTAAATGTCTTTACTGTTAAGATAACACATCCTTGCTGAAATATTAACTTATTTAAAAAAATAAACAGACAAATCTAACAGACCCTAAACGTATGACTATTAGTGTGTATTTAGAAGCTAAACATTTTTTAACACTCCTAAAATTGGGAATTAGTTGTTTTTTATATAGTTCCTCAAATGGGGATTATCAAATCGGGGTCTCTATCAGCAAATTTGAGAAAACACACAATGTTAAGCAATCTATGACCACATTGCAAACTCTCTCACCTCGAGCCTTCTGCCTTAGTGCTGATTTAAGCAAGGCAGCTTTGAGAGCTGCTTTTGTGTCTTCTGAAATTGCTCCCTCTTTTTTTGTACCTTCCCCAGTTGTTGCTTTCCCTCCTTTGCCCAGGGAACGAGTGAGATTTTGAGAGAGTGACTGAGCCTGGGACTGTGTAAGAGAGAGTGAAGGGATCGCCTGAGGAAGGCTTGAAGTGGGCAGAGTCTGGGAGACTGCGTGGGACGGAAGCATTTGGTTGGACGAGACAAAGTCCTCCTTTGTGCAGTTCGTCACCGGTTCGGTAAACGACGCGTCCTTGTCCGTGGGAGTGGTCAGATCAATGGTCTCAGGCTGGCCATCAGAGTTCGCGCTGGGCATGTCCACATCCTGGCAGCTTACCTGAGCCAAATGTGGCAGAATCTGAGTAAGGTGATGAGGAGCTTGAAAAGAGTTTGCATTCCTTTGAGTAGTGTCTGTGGGTTTGAAGCTGAGATTTGTGCGAGTTTGTGCCGTTTCTGTTAAGTTTTGAGACAGCGGAGGGGTGCTGCCAGACACCTCAACCCCGGCCGAACTAGAATGCAGAGGCCTAAACTGGATCTTCTTCTTGATGCCCTGCTTCTTCTTATGGAAGTCCTGGATTTCTGCTAGTATAGCTTCTTTGATTTGTTCTTTGCCCATTGGCTGCCGATCGAACTCAAAATCAAAGGCAGGAACGCAGACTGGCTCGTCGTCTGCGTCGTGGTACTTAGAGAGGTAAGGGTGTTCGAGGGCTTGACATGCACTGATGCGCTCACGAGGGTCAAATCGGAGCATTGCGCCCAACAAGTTCAATGCGCTGGACTCAGCTTGCGGATACAGTGCTGCAAGTGGCTCTGCGGATTTTGAAGGCAGGCTTCGCACGTAAGAACGCACCCGGTCCGACCCTATCGAGCTGACAATGCTCTCGGGTGGCGTTCCCAAAACCGAAAGAATCAGTTGAAGCTGATGCACGTAGTTTTTTCCTGGAAACATCTGCCTCCTGCCGAGCATCTCACCAAAGATGCATCCAACAGACCAGAGGTCGATGGCCAAGCTGTAGTGGTGAAGCGACAACATGAGCTCAGGAGCGCGGTACCAACGTGTGGCCACGTATTCGGTCATAAAGGACCGCGACTCTTCGGAGTGTGCCGCGCTTAAACCTCGCGCCATGCCGAAGTCGCCTATCTTCAGCTCACAGTTTTCATTCACCAGCAGATTGGATGGCTTGAGATCACGGTGAATGACGTTGGCGGAGTGAATGTATTTCAGGCCTCTTAGCAACTGATACAGGAAGTAGCGTGTGTGTTCTGGGGTCAGAGGTTGGCGGGAGTGAATAATCTGATGCAGGTCACTCTCCATGAGGTCAAGAACCACGTACCTAAAGGATGAGAGTCACTTTTAGCACATTTAATACGAGGAGAGAACATGCTTGCTGCTTTGAACTCTAGCTTACACTGATTTGAAAGCTGAGTGAGGGACCACAGGCTGGAGAATGTCTTTAATGGCGATGATGTTGTCGTGTTTGAAGTGCTTGAGTATCTTCAGCTCTCGCAGCGTGCGTTTGGCATTCGTCACGACCTCAAAGGCATTAGGGATCTTTTTTATTGCCACCTGCTGGCCTGAGTGCATAAATAAGTCCAAATATTAGACAAGTTATCAAATATCTAACCAATCAAATTCTGACTTAACAGATGTACACATTATTTTTCAACACAGAAATCGCTATTAGCGATTCAATAGTTGCTACAGGTAAATGACTAGGTAAATAAGTGTAAAAAGTACTTTGCACTGCTAACTAGTGTTATTATAAATACGGTGAATTAAAATATGGTGAAAAATCTTTATATATATATATATACATACATACATAAACTACTAAAAACAAAAAACAAATGCCTGTTTAAAAAAAAAAAAAAATCAAGCATCATAACAGCAATTTCTATACAGCTAAAATAACTGTAAGTGACAAAAGCCAAGTAAAAAAAAAAAAAAAAAGGTGAAAAGAAGTGTCTACTGTTGCATTTAAAAAACAGACATTAATTCTTAAAAACATTAATTCTTGCTTCATTAAATTTTACAAGTCTGTAAATGATTCATATACATTATTTATGTATTTATGTATTTTTGTTACAATGGTAAGAAAAGGCTTTATTACAAATAACTCTATCAATTTAATCTAATTCTATTTTATCTATCCAAATTCATTTATTTAATAAAAAATAAAAAAAATAATATATATATATATATATATGCTTTATTCTACACTTCATAATCCCATCCAAAACCTAAATTTAGCAGCTACCTTACTAACATACTAATATACCTTACTAACAACTAATACACACACACACTTAATATTTAAATATGATTATTATGATTTTATATAATTGCTTTTAATATTAATATTACCAATATCAATTTATAATAACAATAATAATTACCATTATACATTAATAATGATGTAATAATACTATATGAACTTTTTTTATTATTAATCATAGTAATAATAATGAATTCAGACATCAAAGATTTAGTCTTATTATTTTAAGTAGCTGAAATGCATCTTGGCAGCCTCACCATTGTCTCGTCTCTGGGCCGATGAGACCACACCATAAGCACCTGTACCAATGGTCTCAATAATGTCATATTCTTCCCCAACTTCAAACTTCACATCCAAGGAGTGGGCTTTAAGCAGAGCCAAGTTCTTATCTGCGACAGTATTTGCATCTGTTACAATGGATGTGTCATCATTAGGTTGAGAGGGACCTTCTGTAACAGCTCTGTGATGGTTCTTGTCAGTGTTGTCCTCGGTCCTGCTATTGCCCTCAGAGGCTTTTCGGGCTGCCACTGCTTGGGTGTCATTTGTCTCGTCCCTCTCATTGGTTGACATTCTAAAACAAAACATTCAGTAAATAGTGAAAAGTGTTAGACTTTACCACTGTTCAGCTTATTATAACAGACTCTAAACTTCTCTTGGACATGACAGACAGGTCATACACAGTCTAAGTAATATTTCTTATTAATCAGTAACAGAAAAGACAATAATTCACAGAACTTGAAAAACAGCGCTACACATACATGACTCATTCTATCATTGCGGGTACATTTGGTGTCCCCGTCTGTCACCGTCAACTCTGTTACCTAGGTAGACTTACAATGAAGACAATAGTGTAACAGAGTTTATATTTTTAGTAATTTTTCTGCAAAAACTCCACTTGCTGGCATAAATGCTAAGAACACATGACACTAATAAAAACACAATTAAAAGAGCTTTAAATAACCCATTGTGAGATCAGTGATAAATTCAGTTTTCCTTTTAATATAGTGGTAACAGAGTTGACCTTTTAAAAAAGAAGAAAGAAGAAGAAGAAGAAGAAAGTTTTTAGATTAAAATATTTTCTCAGAAACCACAGATACTTTTCAGAGCTTGAGATCACTGATAAAGTGAGTGAACGTGACATAATTTCCTGTAACTTCCACAATTCTGAAAGAAAATTCCACCAAATTAAAGGAAAAATATGGTTTGGTAACAGAGTTGAACCAAGATATGGGGACATACTATTTTCTAGAACAAAATAAATAATTTAAAATAATGTAATGTTATAGAATTAAGAATTAAGTAAATATTTAGGGCTTTAATAAATAAAATGAACTGTTGCCAAAAGAAAAGTAGGCTACTATAAAATATTTTGATTGATACATGGTCACAAAAAAACACTCATAATGCGTCTATTTAAGACACTTTTAAAATAAATTATTATATTGTTATTAAATCAAATTAAATAACAAAAAAATTACCATTTGAAAAAAAAAATAAAAAAAAATAATGATTTTGTTTTTGTGGGGACACCAAATGTAACCGCAATTATAGAATCACACACACACACACACACACACACACACACTTTTTTTTTTTTTTTTTTAAATAATACAAATATTCAAAATATAAAAAGTCTTTATGTGTTTATGGTTTTGAGAAATATTCTTATGCGAGGTGGACACAGGAGTGAAGCTTATAACCGAAACCATAAAATTACAGAAGCAAACATCACTTATCTGTTACTACTCTTAATGAGATAAAATATTACACGTCCAGCAATGCGTAGCTGTTTGTGAGCACTTAATGATGTTTAACGTTATAGGGGCGTGAGAGCCAGTGCTGGCCCAGAAGAGCTACAACAACATGTTCACTCTTTCTTTCTTTTCATATTAGAACACAGACCAATAAAAGCAAATATTGTGTGATGAAAGCGGCCATAATTACCTGTTAATATATGGAAGCAGTGGGAGTTCAGCGCGGTTCTTTCACAGCATGTCTATTCTTTGCTATCACGAAGCACCTTTTTACTTCCTTGTGTTCTTCCGTGTTGTGTTTGAATGGCAGCAAAGCTACCAATCGACTGTATGATCGCAAGAGGGGTAACCAATGAGCCTCGTCAACACTGCTCGAGGGGCGGCCTCCTTTGAAGTGTAAAATAGGGTCATTCTTTGGGCGGCGTCGAGTGTAAATAAGAAAGACGAGCGCGTGCTATAACATGTCATGCTACATAATCATTCAAAAAACAACCAAAAAGGTCCAAATCTATAGGAATAATAATAGGAAAATGAATAAAGGAAATTTTCTTTCATTTATTTATCTTTTAAGTAAATAAATAAATCAAATTAATTGTACTTGTCCGTTCGTATATTAATTTATTTGTGTATTCATATATAACTCATACAGGTGTGGTTTCCAAACCCCATCTCTTTAATTTACTGTTTTATATTGTATTATATTATATATATATATATATATATATATATATATATATATAACACGTGGAATAAATAAACCTGCTTACCTTGCTCTTTTTATTTATCTAACTGGTCACTGACCTTCCTTCAGCACCGTCCAATCAAAGCACTCGCTTTCAGCCCATGCAAATAGATAAAAAGAGTATTTTAAATATTTACTATTATTTTCAATTCCTTCATAAATTGCATAAAGTTTTCGCAGCTCAATCCAAGTGTATTTTACAGTATTACAGTGCTGTGGTAGAATTAAATTTGAATGTCAATCCTTGCACCTAATAGATGAAAACTGTTACATTTTATCGTATAAATGCTAGAATGTGTCTTGAGATATGAATGCATCTCAGCGGGGCTGTAGACTTGCGCCCTCTGCAGGACAAAAGCACATCATCCCATAGGAAACCGTTATTAGACTGTAACATCTGTCATGCCACGCGTTGCAGTCGGTCCAATCACAGCTCTTCTCCAAGACTTTTCCACGTTGCAATATAAAGGTGGGAGCCTGTCAAATTCGAGCATACGTAGTCTACAGTTACAAATTGCACTTAAGGGTAGCAACTTTTTAGTCTCCAAGTAGTGTATACAAAAAGTGCAATGTCCTCGAGCCATTCCTCTACTGGAGTTCCCAAATGGGAATATCGCGTCCGCTTTATCCTGTGTTTTCTGGGTTTAGTTCTGTCAGTTTACGCGCTACATGTCGAGCTGTCCCGGGAGAACGATCCAGAATATCGCGCGATGTGCGACCTGGGCCATTCCGTGAGCTGCTCGAAAGTCTTCACATCCAGGTAAATGCGTTCATTTTCGATTGCATTAATCACCAAGACAATATTCCAAGCTGCTGAATAGACTAAAAATGTAACAAATAAGCTGTGCATTACGGATTGCAAGTATTTAGTTTGCATTAGGCTACAAGTTTTCTGAACTGTTCAAATGGGCTAAGCAAACTATTAAAAATGTGCTAGCTGGGTACATTTCTTGAAAAGAATTATTATAAACAGCCAGATGTCAAATATTAAAACCCTCTATAAGAACATTGCAGAAAATAAATTGGAATAAAACTTATTTTAGGAAAACAGTCTATCTTTCAAGATATGTTAGGTATTGTATTTCACATCTGCAGCTGAAAATAGATAAAGTGCAATAAAATAAACACTGAATCATTTCCATTAGTCTAAAAAGAAATGTGTTATGAAAAGTCAAACGGGCCTAAATCTTAAAATTGAGTAGTGCATGAAATAACAAGTCTTTGCCAATACATTATGTCATAAGCAACCTGCAAATATTGCATATTTGCATGCCAAAAAAAACAACAACTGATGGATTGGTGGAATGTTGCTCTTTCTCAGATGGGGACGTGGATTTGGGCTCGTCCAGATCTTTACTTCCAAAGACAGCGTGTTAAACCAGCCGAACAGTGTACTGGGAATCATTTTCTATACATTACAGCTGGGTTTAGGTAAGTGCTGTTATGGCATTAATTATTTCACAATAATATCAAAGCAAGTGTCATCTGCTAATACATGTTAATCAACAGGTCAGCTGGCGTCCAGCAGAGCAGCGTTCTTCCTTGTCGTGTCCTCCTGGGTGTCAGTGGCTGGATCTGTATATCTGGCTTTTATCCTGGCATTTGTCTTGGGTGATTTCTGCGTGGTCTGTGTTTCAACCTACATCATCAACTTTGCACTCCTCTACACAAACCTAAGGAGAAGGACGGGACTGGAGGGACGTCTGAAGAGAGGGAAGAGCAAATGAAACATCTTTTTCTTTCTTCTGGGATTATGACATCTGGGATTATGCTACCTCTGAGCATGCATAAAATACATGTTTACAGATAAACACTTATTTCTAGAAATCCTGGCACTTTGTAAGTGTAAGACTGGTCTTTGTAAAAAGAAAAATACTAACAATATTATGGATTTCATATTATCATATTAAATAATATATTTCAGAAAACAAAAACATGGTCATGGAAGTTGCAGTACAGTTATCAACTGCATGTTGCTTATGATCATGTGTTTTGCATTCAGTTCAGATTGTTACACATACATGTCAAACCAATTTCTGATAAAATATTAATTAATGCTTATTGTGATAAATAAAGTCAGATTTTTCATTAAATCATGTTTAATTTTGTGCTTGTGTCAAGTGTGGGAACATTAAAATATACAGTATAATATTGCCCTAATGCTGCTGCTGCTCCAATAGAGATAAAGATAAAATAAAAGTAATAAATACTAAAATAAAAGTAGTAAAAGGTAATGTGTTTTGTATTTTCCGGACAGAATACGTCATGTGCTTACAGTAATTTGGCTATAGTGAAATAAACATTTAAAATGGTTACTTGTTCACTTCTATGTTATCGTTATATTGCATTGCATTAGACTGTATATGTTTTATCCATTTAATAAATATTCATTCAAAATTTTTCATTATCACAGTGGCTGATATTTATGTGAATTTTAAGTAGTCTGTTATTCTATCATAACTCATCGGTTAACATTACAAGCTATAAGAATTTTATCTTACTTTTTGCTCATATAATATCAGCATCTGCACCATTTACCAACAACGTTTTTGCTCAGGTTGCACCTCTGAATAAAACTGAGGTCTTTTGTCTCAAGTAAAATTTTAAGAGTTAAATTTTATTAAATATACAAAAAATAAAAAACACATGCATATTCTTGTTTAGATTTTTCAAAAACATTTTTATGTCAAATAGACTTTTCTGACTAGTATTTAATATGTCTGGTGTAAGAAAAATTTATGAGGATGTTTGAAGATCTTGATGAAGATGTTTATTGCACTATAAGCAGTGACAAAGTATGTGGTACCTTGGGTTCAGCGGAGTCAGAATGAACCCAGAACATTCTTTGTTTAAACCTTTAATACAATTAAAGTTTACTCCCTTAATGTAAATGAAGTTACTCCTTTTGTAACAGCTGTGATATGTATGTTAATCATGTTTGAACACCTTTTTGTCTGAGATGGTTCTCAGTGTCCCACACCTGCTCCCATGCTACAATGGGTGACCATTTGCTCAGGATGTAATCAACCCAAATGGTCTTCAAATGACATAACTATTGCCTCTATAATAATTAAGCCTTTTTGGTAGATGAGCATGATCAAACACACATATTGTGGAGTGGAATCTGGGTGGAGGCAAACTATAGATTCTTACACTGGCTTTACGGAATTAGAGGTTTGTTGTGGAATAAACACACACATAAAACTATCAAACTCAGCAGCAGCACCAAACTCAGGGATCAGGTTACTTCAGTTTTGTTATGAATTATTTCACAATATTGAATGTTTGAATCAAGGCGACAACGCAAGGCTCATTCAGTTTCAGTTCTGTGAATTTATTAATATGTCACTGAATAGTAATGTTTTGCATGAGTTTTTCATTATTTTGTGAATGTGTTTAATTTTAGATCCACTCACGGTTTATAGCAGGTGTAACCAGTGATTAACAACCATTAATCTGAAGGAAGGGGTCTGATGTTATAAATCATTAAAGCTAAATTGATTGGAGAGAATAAAGACCCCACCCTCCTGCTGTCAATCACACCACACCCACCTGCATGCGGCGCTATAACGCCCCCCTGCGCCCGTCCCATCTGCTATAACCAAACTAAAATCAAACTGAATGAACCAATAAAGAGCATACATTTCCTTAAAATTAAAGCATAACATTGGAAAACAGATTAAAAAGTACATTAGTATTCAATGACAATGTCTAATAAACAGACATAACTGAATTATTGTTGCGTTGTTGTATTGATTTAAATCATGACTAAAGTATTTTATTTATTTATTTATTTTTTTAGGGTTATTGTTTACTGTCACAAAAGTTTGTGTAAAAATGTGCATGGTAAGAATGGAAAGTTGTTGAGGAGAAATGATAATGAGAATAATAATAATAATAATAATAATAATAACAATAATGTCACATACAACATTTATGATTATAAATATAAATGAACTAAATAGTATATACTATAAATGCACAGTAGGTCAGTATTTTAACTCTTAATTATTCTTACTTATTTATTTAAATGTATTTTGATTAGCTAATTAGTTAACAACATTAATAACCACGAACAAAAAATGTAAAATGTATTAATCTCAGTTCATGTTCATTTCTACGGCGGCGTTTTAGTGCCAGCAAAAAATAAAATAAATAAATAAAAAAATAAAATAAATAAATCTAAAACTACTAGATTAAAGTCGTAATATTTCAAGAGTTAAATCGAAATTACGAGAATAAATATATGTTTAAATTCAAATCTTTGAAATGAAAGTTATAATATTTAGTATAGTGCACTTGCCAATGACCCGGATTGAGAGAAGGCCACCGGAATTGAGGTAGCTATATTTGAATATTGTTGTGTCCGAGCGGCCGCTTCATCTTACTGGGATGAGATCTAAGAACTCGCGGAAACCGCGTAATATCAAGAATATGATATTTATCAAAAGACTGAACAGAAACAACTTTTGATCTTAACATCAGCTCACACGCTCAGTCGACATTCCTTTAGGGGGCGCTGTAGCTCTCTTATTTAACCCTTTTTAATACACTACTTTAATACATTTATGTGGGATTATTAGCAGAAATTATATCATGAGTAAAATTCGCGGGGACAAATGCTTGTTAATAATATTTCATGTCTTCCATTGGATTCGTTACAGCGCGCCACCCAATATCAATAAGATTTGACTCTTTAGTAATTTTAAAACAAAGTCTCTGCTTTCAGTTTAAAACCTTCCAAAGGTTGACGTGGACTCCAGCTCGTTAACATAAGTTATATTTATTGTTTTCTGAGGAAGGCTAATAGGTTAACATTAAATTACTATTCACAAGCTGTTTTATTCATGGTAGCCTATAATACAATAAATGATTGGGTAAAATATAGGCGTATTCCTTATTTGTAGCCTGTCAGACACCCAGCAATCGCAATAATGTTCTGCTTTGTTGCTTTTGATATAAAACAGCTCAACTTTGAAATGAATGTGTTTTTCCTCTTTGTTTGAAGTTTATAGCAAGATATAAAAGTGAAGGAACATCAGAAGGCATGGGAAAACAGGCTATAGACTAATTTATAATGAAGTTTCATTGTAATCGGGAAAATTGTTGACTTACACTGCCGCTTGAACTAAAGCCATTTCAGCTATATGTCAAGCTATAATATATCATCTCGTCGTTTTAGATTTCTTTTTAAGGTGGCACTAAAACACCAGAACAAAAAATTTCAACATTTGCTAATTTTGCATGATTTTAAATTCCAACATTGTATAATATTTAAATGACTTGAGCTAAAATGAATGAATAATGAATCTACCAGATTTACTGCTTATTAGTTACTGCAGAAACTAATGGGACCTTATTGTTACCAGTGTTACCAATATTTTCTATACATTCATACAGGTAATATTACAATTTTACAGTGCCAGTGGTGCAAAAGTCGGATTGTATTAACAGTTCATGTTAGTCTCAAGGAAAGTTAGGAAAGTTGTTGTGCAGATAATAATGAGGTTATTTTCATATGTGGAAAAGGCAGCAGTTGTTCTGTACCTGTCTCATCTTTTTATTTCCTGGAACTCCAGATAATTTCCCTTCATAATTTTCCCTTATGGCATTCCCCTGATATTTTATTAATCCAATCTTTATTAATTTCTTCAGCTGTCAAATATAGACAGGCTCAAAAGTCCCTGAAACTTTTAAGAATGATAAATGACATTATTTATATTAAATGAAATATTTGCCATTTTAAGTAACACTGGAAAACATAATTGGCTAAATTAATACATTTATATTGTCACATTTCTTATTCATAAGTAGCACTGGATCAACAGCTAGACAAACTTCACATCTCCTCAAAATATTGTTACTAAAATCTTTTTGAAACATCAGATGTAAAGACAAAAGATGGAAACAATGACTGCATGATTACTTTTAATTATTTATTCATGATGTTTTGCATTTTTTTTCACTTGGGGTGGAAATAAATAATGAGAAAGTATCACTGGATATCTGGTTTTATTATTTTATTAAAAGTTTGGTAACACTCCATTTTAAAGACCAATTCTCACTATTAACTAGTTGCTTTTTATTTTGCATATTACAGAAATATTGGCTGTTTATTAGTACTAAAGCACATATTAATGCCTAACCATGATTCATGATTAGGTTGGTGTACTTCATCTGTCAGTGCAAATGGAGGTGAATTTGCGTGATACAAAAGTAGATAGAAAATTCAGGAATTTAACTGAAATTCAATAGCATTCTTATAAATAGCTTTGTTATTTAACATTTCCAAAATGTCCAACAGAAAACCACAATGTGGGTTTCTGAGGAATAAATAGGCGCTAGATTAAGAAGCTAGATTAAGTAAACAAAACAAAAATAGAATTTTGCATTTATTTTCATATCATGCTAATTTATTTTGCACTGACAAAAGAAACATCACCACAGCACAAAATATCACGATCAAGAGATGTGTTTAAAATTACAGCTATTAATAAAATAATATTATCCGACCTCAAACATACTTTTTAGCGAAACAAGAAGTACGTACAAACAAGTACATATCTCTGCAGTTTCCAAAAGTAATGAACACTAGCGACAATAAAACTCCGACCCCTTTTATTACTTTTCACACAAATTTACAGAGTTTCATTTATGACTTCAAAAGCATATTAATATACAGGGATATTTGAAAAGTCATGTTTTTTCTTATTGCGACTCAAATTTGCGACGCCTGAAGCACAACAATACTTAATGTCGATGCACTGCTAACGAGGCAGGTTTGTTCGGTAGCTTTTTAAAATCAGTTTTGCATTTGTTAACACTATTGGGTAGGTTTAGGGTTGGATTTAGTGTAGGGCATATTAATAGAGTATTGACTTTTAGCAACAGTACACAGATATATAAATTACACCGCAATAATGGATAGAGTGTCGGTTTGAGTCCCAGATCTGGGAGTCTCAGCGGTCTCTCCATCTTCAATACCACGACTGAAGTGAGACCCTTGAGCAAGGCACCAAACCCCCAGCATTGGCTGCCCACTGCTCCGGGTGTGTGTTCATGGTGTGTGTGTGCACTTTGGATGGGTTAAATGCAGAGCACAAAAATTTCGGAGCATTCGTGGTCTGACGGATAAGGTTGTTGGACTGAAGGTTACAAGGTTCAAGTTTCAAGTTTTAGGTCCGGTGGGAATTGTGTGTGCACTTTGGATAGGTTTAATACAGACCATTAAAAGTATGGGTCACCATACCTGGCCACAAGTCTCTTCACTACATATATCAACATAATAAAAATGTGCCAGGCTACATATGGCGCTTTTCCACTACACAGTACCAGCTCGACTCGGCTCGCCTCGACTCGGCTCTGTTTGGTTTTCCACTGTG
>JAUMHR010000062.1:2334244-2349265 GCA_032361145.1 Enteromius fasciolatus | reverse complement strand
TCTTTGCTCCCTCAGATTCAGATGTTCAGATATTGTCTTCTCCTAACACACCAGACATCAGAGGAAAGGAGATTTTTTCAGATGTTGTAGAAAACAGTCAATTCAAAATAAACTGACCCTTATGCTGTTTGTGCTCCAGGGTCACATACAGCTGCTAACTCTGTGTGTGTGTGTGTGTGTGTGTGTGTGTTCAAGGTTGTGTCTTATCTCTTGGACTTGCCTGAGGGAGATGAGGAGGATGTTCAGCGAGCTCAGATTAACAGCTATGACACTCTGTGGGGTGAGACAGGTAGAGGTCTTTCTGTTTATAACTGTGTTCTAAAATCTAGTGCACTTTCTACACACTTTCTTCATCTATCTATCTATCTATCTATCTATCTATCTATCTATCTATCTATCTATCTGTCTATCTATAGTTTTGTTGGGAAAAAATAAGTTCAATTTAAATAAATAAATAAAAATATTAGTGCTGTCAAACAATTAATCATGATTAATCGCATCCAAAATAAACGTTTTTGTGTGCATAATATATGTTTATGTACTATGTATATTTATTATGTACACAGGTGCTGGTCATATAATTAGAATATCTTCAAAACGTTGATTTATTTCATTAATTCTATTCCAGAAGTGAAGCTTGTATAATGAACACATTCGTTCCACACAGACTGATATATTTCAAGAGTTTATTTCTTTTCATTTTAATGATTATAACTGACAACTAATGAAACCCCAAATTCAGTATCTCAGAAAATGAGAATATAGTGACCAGGTTCAGTACTGCAGACACCTGGTGGTGGTGTCTCAGACTAGTCCTGTAGGCGACACCATCATTGGGGAAGACAGCTGTCCAAAAGATGACCACTGACACCTTGATCAAGGAGGGCAAGACATAAAAGGTCACTGCAGAAGTGTCTGGCTGTTCACAGAGCTCGGAGTCCAAGCACATTAATAGAGAGGAGAAAGGAAGGAGAAAGGTGCTCTATGCGATGCTGCAGGATTTTAGCTCGATTTTATTTTTATCTCAAACCGTATGCGTCACCCCATTGATCGTCTTGCTGTCTGCCCTCTGAACACACTGGGAAAAAACCCGCTCTCCAAAGACAACACAGAGGCTGCAATACCAAAGAAACATTTTGGGCACCAAACAAAAACAAACTTCGGCCAAACAACCGGCAAGAAGAGGTGGTGTTTAATGCACGGTTTAAACCCCACCCCTTCTTGCCGATTGGTTGGCCGAAGTTTGTTTTTGTTTGGTGTATGCCCTGCACCCCTAGTGTTTTGCAAGATTGCATAGAGCACCTTTAACCCCTTAGAAAATCTATGGTGTACTGTGAAGAGGAAGATGCGATACGCCAGACCTAACAATGCAGAAGAGCTGAAGGCCACTATCAGAACATCTGGGCGGAGCCACAGACCGATCCGCTCCACGCATTGAGTGCATGATCATACTTTTCAGTTGGTCAAGATTTCTAAAAATCCTTTCTCTGTATTGGTCTGTAGTAATATTGTAATTTTCTGAAATACTGAATTTTGGGAATGAATGAACTAATGAATTTTCATCAGTTGTCAGTTATAATATTACAGCATAATATTAAAAAATGAAATAGTTTAGTTCCTCCCGAACACTGTTTAGAAGAGCTCTCAGTGGTAAGATGTTGAAGTGAAGATGTTTCTGACCGGTCTCTGTCCGGCTCGTGTCCCCAGCGCTGTCCGCCGCAGCCGGCCGAGGGAAGCTGGAGGTCTGTCAGATGCTGCTGGAGCAGGGCTCTTCTGTAGATCAGCCCAACCGCAGAGGAGTGCTGCCGCTCTTCAGCTCTGTGAGACAGGGCCACTGGCAGGTAACTGATGAAGCCTGCTCCTCATCTCCAGAGAGAGCTTCTGCACGCTTCAGCTGTACCCTCTCTTCCAGATCGTGGACCTGCTGGTGTCACACGGAGCAGACGTGAACCTGGCTGATAAACAAGGCCGAACCCCGCTGATGATGGCCTCCTCAGAAGGACATCTGGACACGGTGGAGTTCCTCATGACTCAGGGTACAGCACACACACACACACAGAGCAGCCTGTAATTAGAGTTTGTAATGATGTAACAGAGCTACCGTTACTCGTGTGTTACACACCGAGTCTGTCACACAGATACTTCACTACAATCTTCATACACTTATATGTTAAGTAGCTTATGGCTGTGTAATATTCTGTAATTGTAATGCGATTAGAAAGGTTTTACATGTATTGTACCTGTGTACTAATGGGTTAAATCATCATCATCCTCTGAATCCTCCTCGTCTGCATCGCGATGCATCGTAGAAACGATTAATTTTGACACCCCTATAGTTCAGTGAGAACAGCAAAATAAACTGTGACATTAAACCCAAAAACTCCTCATACAATACTCCAAGTAAAATCTAGATTTAGTTCTTAAACCTAACAGCTGACAGCTCTTCAACCCAACCTTTGTATCAAAGTTATCTGACATGATGAAGATGAATACAGTAAGGTGTCTGTCTGTGATGTCAGGAGCGTGTTTGGATCTGATGGATAAAGAGGGTCTGACGGCTCTCAGCTGGGCGTGTTTGAAAGGACATCTGTCTGTGGTTCACTGTTTGGTGGAAAAAGGAGCCGCGACGGACCATGCCGATAAAAACGGACGAACGCCTCTCGATCTGGCTGCCTTCTACGGAGACTCAGACGTGGTGAGCGTTATTTCCTGGCTTAATTTGAGACCAGATTCTCTGAATACTCCTCCAAGACTTGTGCTCCATCACTGAGTGTTCTTCTGTCCTCGGCTCAGGTTCAGTTCCTGGTGGATCACGGGGCTCTGATCGAGCATGTGGACTACAGCGGGATGCGTCCTCTGGACCGCGCCGTCGGCTGCAGAAACACGTCTGTGGTGCTGGCCCTGCTGAAGAAAGGAGCCAAAATCGGTACAACACTTTACATGTCTCCAAAAGATCAGACTGAGAAGCCACATCGATCCGATTGCGCTCAATCTGAATTTACTTCCCATCTGTTGAAAGGGGTAGTGTGATCCTGTAGGGAAAAATAGACTTGAACTGTTTAGTAAGACTGGTTTTCCTCAGTTAGGGTAAAAATTACAGCACATGCATGACCCTGGAGCACAAAACCAGTCATTGAGAATCATACATCAATCTGAATAAATCATCTCTCCGCTGAGGTCTGGTGTGTTCGGAGAGGACAATATCTGTCTGAGACACAACTATTAGACATCTGAAACATCTAAATATTGAGAAAATCATCTTTAAAGTTGTTCAGATGAAGATTTTTGATATGTTAACTAGTAAATTTACTAAATATCTTCTGGAAACATGTTCTTAATAGTCTAATTATTTTTGACCCATACAGTGTACCAGTGCTGCTGAGGACTGCTTCTGTGCTCCGGGCTCACATATATTTCATACAAGTTATTCATCTTTTTTCTTGAACTGGTCAATGGAGGAGAATAAAAAAAACATATTTAAAATATTTTTTTAATTAAAAAAAAACATAAATCCGTCAGCTCTTTAAATAAAGTATTAGCAGATATTAAACAGAAAGGGATAGCTTGGGCCAGCACAAACGGACTATTTCAGTGAAGCTTCCTGACTTTATTGAACACACGTGTAGGACTTTCCCTTTCAGACGCTAAATTATGGGAGGAGAGTCGATTTCTGCACTCATCAAGTGATTGGTATTTCCACTATTATTTTTAAATCCCAAAAAAAGCAAAGCTTAATGCTGTCGGTAATTTGCACTGCTCTCAGTAGATTGTGCTGGTCATATTCATATAGGCAGAATACCCCCCCGAAAGACAGCTTAGAGAAGAGGAATGAACGTGAGCTCTGTGTACAGGATAACCTGTAGATCGTCGTGTGTGTGGACGTGTCTTCATGTAGCTCAGCATTCATGTGCTTTTCTTCACGACTCTTGGCTCTGTGTCTCTGGATCCGTGACTCTTTTTGTTTGTGGTGTTTGCGTTTTGAGTTCACCTGCTACCCGTTTCTCTTTCTCTGTTTGTCCGGTTAATTGTTGGCAAGGGATGGTTTGGTGCTGTTCGAGTCTAGACCGTTTATTTAGACCAAAATACTTAACATATGGCATACAACCTAAAACCATCTTGAAATTACATAAACTTAATTACAATTAAACGCAAGAAACAAACGTTTTAAATGAGATTTAGGCAGCAGTTGAAATGCTTGAGAAACGCTGGGCACTCTTAAAATAAAGCTGCTTTATGATGCCATAGAAGAAGCGCTTTGTCTGAACGATTCCATGAAGAATCTTTACCATCTGAAGAACCTTTCTGTTTCACAAAAGCCTCTTTGTGGTGAAAAGATTATAAAAGGTAAGAAATAGATGGTTCTTTAAAGAACTTGACTCAGTAGTTCTTTTTGGAACCAATAACAGCTCCTCTTCGCTGTGAAGAACCTTTTCAGCTCGTTTATTTTTAAGAATGTAGTACAATTCATTACAATAGTCCAGTCTAGACGTGATAAAAGCATGCACCACAAACCATTTAAAGACATGAAGGGTTCCAATTTCGCTATGAATGGAAATAAACACCACAGAACTGATACGCCGACCAAACTTAAAAATGACCTCAGATTTACAGAGACAACTGATTGATGATAGTTTCTATAATCAGTCTTTTTTTGCTCCCTAATAGCATTAAAACACACACAGAGAGACTGTATGGCTGAATTCTTCCTCATTTTTATTGGCAGATAAAGCTGACTTTACTTTTGTCTTGACTTTATTTTCTTCTTCTTCTGCCGAAGCTCTTATTTCTCAGCACTCACGGCTGCTTTTTTGTGTTCCCCCTCACCTTTCTTCCACGACCACTGCATTGCTCCTCACTTCTGGCTTTCACTCACCTAAACACACCACTCGCTCCATTATACTCTCCCACAACCCCGATCCTCATTCCCTCGCTCTCACGACCCCTGACCTCTGACCTCAGGATGTCAGACGCTGCCGAGTCGGCGTAAAGGAGGTAATGCTGGTGCATCTGGCTTGGCTTCAGGCATCATGACAGCTCTGTGTTGTGTGTGCAGCGCTGTGTTTGGGTGCTGCTGGTTAAACCGGAGCGATAAAAACGAACGGTTAAAGAACTGAAGGCATCCTCATCCCTCGTCCATGCCTTCATCTGTTTGTTAGGACATGCATTGCATTACTTTCTAAAAAAAAAAAAAAAGTAACTAATTACATCGTTTCTTTTTGTGGAAAGTAATGTGTTACGTTTGAGTTACTTTGTAAATCTGGCCGGCTCGTTTGTGTTAGGCGATAGGGCAATAGAATTAAATACTTACGAGATATTGGTTTTATTTGCATTATTGCAGGTTTGTATAATATTCAGAGTTTGCATTTTACAGTTTTTTCATTTTGAGGAATAGTGCAGGTGAGATGAGTAAACACTAGTGCTATCACACAGCAAAGTAATCGCCATTAATCACATACAAAAAAAAGTTTTTGTTTACATAATATATGTGAATATACTGTGTATATTTATTATGTATAAATTAATATAAACACATATGCATGTATATATTTAAGAAAAATATTGCTTTTATATTAAATATATTTAAATATTATATATATTGCAATATAATGCATAAATGTAAACATTTTCAAAATATATACCGTATGTGTGTGCATTTATATATACATTAGGGATGCAGCGATTAACCGGTTTTGCTATTAACCGCAATTTAAACCATCACAGTTAATTAACAGTAAGGTTCTGTTACACAGAACGATACAAACGAAACAAAGTTACACAATACTAACTGTGACAGAGGACTAAACAGATCCTTTACTTCCACCAGAGAAAACTGCTGCTAAAGAATGAATGCATAATGAATAACAGACATTGACAGGATGTACATTGAACAATTTTAATGCACCTGACGCGAAGCTACGAGCTCGTTAGTGCCGCTTCAGATAAGAAAGAAATGAAAGTGCGGTAAGATCACATTTACTTTAATCAGTTATCCACTTGTACAATTTTGTACGATTTGTCTAAACCCTGTACCAATTCATACGAATTATTCATACTCCAAAGATACGTACGATTTAGCAAACAAAACATGAATTTGTACGAGCAAGGTCGTAAAGAATTCATCCGAATTAGCCACCTCATAAAATATGTAGGAATTGCCATGAGACTGGGCTGATTTCTCTCAACATGGCAACATAAGAGCTGTCACTCAATACGAGGGAAACAAAGTAACTTTGTAACAAAGTAATTTCCCCTTCAAACGGAAAAGTAATGCATTACTTTAAAACATGAATCTGATTTCTAACCCTAACTGGCGTTACTTGCCCCAGCACTGCTCCTGAGCGCTCTCTGCACTCCTCCGTCTCTCCCCATGTTTTCCCCTCAAACCAGTTGTTCATTTTGACCCATCGATCATCCTGTAACCCATAGGTCCTGCTACCTGGGCAATGGCGACATCGAAACCTGACATCATGATTATTCTACTGACTAAACTTTTAGAGGAAGGAGATGGCTTCTACAAGGTCAGATCTACTCACAATTTACCTGATGTTTGCTCAGATTTGTGGAGTACAAAGTCCTTGGCTCTGTGTATTTACACAGTCAATCATCTTTTCACCTGCAGAAGGGTAAAGTGAAGGAGGCAGCTCAGCGCTATCAGTACGCTCTGAAGAAATTTCCCCGAGAAGGATTAAGTGAGGACCTGAAGACCTTTAAGGAGCTCAAAGTGTCTTTGTTCCTGAACTTGTCTCGCTGTCGGAGGAAAATGAATGTGAGAACAGCATGAGCGTTTCTAAAAATACCCTTGTTCTAGCGCACAGTAAGATTCTGCATATAAAGCTTGTGTGTGATGCTGTAATATTATAACTGCAGCATGTCGTGACAACCTTGCTGATGTACTTCTAGTACAAAATAATGAAATGTCAAACCCCAAATTACAAAAACGAAATGCACTATTTTTGGTTGCAGGACTTTGGTATGGCGGAAGAGTTTGCATCCAAGGCTCTGGAACTGAAGCCTAAGTCTTACGAGGCGTTCTATGCTAGAGCCCGTGCCAAGCGTAGCAGCAGGTAGGCTCCTTCCTTTGTTGATTTCTCTGAGCCCTGTTCACACCATATGATCCCGTTCGTTTTCAATGGAGAGCTGGCGATCAGTTTAACTTTATGCAAACGAACAGCAAACTTCATAGAGACGACCAATAGCAGTGAATAGTCTGTTTGGTTTGTGTTAATTATATGATGTAGTGAGCAGTTCAGAAACTAACAGGTTAATGATTTTAAGGCACCAAGCTTTGCTGTAGTTTACGTAACAACACTCTCCAGAAGGAGATTGTTACTTTCAAGTCTAATTTCATTTTGGTCCAGTTTCAATCAGTCGTTCAGCCTAAATTAGAATGATGTCGTAGGTATGTACTCACTGTCGGTGTGAACAGGGCTTCACACATCAAATGACTTACTGCTGGCTTAATATTTCTATTCTCACTTTTTAGGCAATTCTCTGAAGCATTAGAAGACCTGAGGGAAGCCATAAAGCTGTGTCCCAACAATCGTGAAATCCAGCGCCTCCTTCAGCGCGTTGACGAGGAGTACAGGCAAGTTACCCAATCAGAGGAGCCAGAGCTTGAGCCGCCTCCATCCCCACCACCATCTCCCTTACCGGTGGAGGAAGATGAGGAGCCCCCTCATCACACCCCTCCTCCCGAACCAAGACTGGATGACATGGAACCCGTCCAAGATTTGTTTGAGGATGACGACTTCCTGGAACAAGAGCTAGAGGCCGTATCCATCGGTCTTGCTTCTGACATTCGCTCAAATGCCTCAAGCCTTGCTATTATACGCAGTCCACCCCTGTCTCCGCCCCATCACGACACCGGCTACCTATCTGGAGGGCAGGCCTTCGAGTTCCACCCAAGCTCCTCCTCCATGTCATCTCCTACCCATCATAGTTACCAGTCCACCTCTCCGTGTATCTCTCCGACACATCAGAACTCGCACTACCGCCAGAGTCCACCGCACACCTCTCCAGCCCATCAGTCCTCTTATCGCTTCAGCCCTCCACCCATGGGCAGTGCAGGGAACCAAGGGATGGACTACCAGAGTCCTCCGCCATCTCCTCTTAGGCGTGGGGTTCCATACAGAGGTAGCCCTCCGATCGAAAGCGTGTGTCTGTATCGTTCCCAGTCTGGCTCGCCAGTCCGCTACCAGCAGGATCCTTTACCTAGTCGTCCTAAATCGCCTCTGTTGAAGATGAGCAGCCAGCGGTCCTTCCAACTCCAGCCGCAGCCTTCCCAGAGCTCTCAGAGCAGCCAGCACCACCAGGTTCAGGGTCTGCGCCTGCAGCCCTCTATGGCACAGATAGTCCGCACTAACCAGCCCAGTAACAGCGTGTACAGCCAGATGGCACATCCGCTTAGCAGCAGGTACCAAGGTAGCTCCATGGATGTGGACAGGGACAGAGATCGGGAGCCGAGGCTGGTGTACCAACCCTCGCTGGATGGTCGTTCGATGTCTCAAGTGCAGTCCAGCCTCAGTGTGGGAGCTCTCTGTCAGCATGGGGGTCGAGGAGGGGTTCTGGAGACAAACTTGGGGAAAGATGAGATCCCTCAGCGACCCGCTTCGGCATACCGCTCGGCTACGGGGGGACCCGGAGGCATGCGCTTCAGCCAGACTCCCCAGATAAGCCGCAGTCAGTCTGCGGCATACTATCCGGTCTCCAAGCATGAACTCGAGAGAGCGGTGGCGGCTTCTGCTCTGCCTCCGTGCCAGCTGGGCTCTCCGGAGATCCCGCACTTAGTGCGCAGACCTATCAGTGCCAACACAAGTGACCTAAAACAGCACGTACCGACCCCCAGACCGCTTATCCACTCCCAGAGCGTCAATCTTCGCTTCTCCCCATCTAGTGGTAATATCTCCTCAGGCTCCAGCTGCAACCTAGCCCCCGGCTTCAGGCCGTCCTCCTCCATGGCTCAGATGGAAATCCCGCTGCAGGCTGCATATGAGCGGAGCTTCGATGAGCCATCTGCCCTGTCACCCTCTCAGAGCGGACTGTACCCGGGTGAACCTGCCCGATCCCGGACCACTCCGTTCATGGGTGTCATCGACAAGACCGCAAGGACTCAGCAGCAGTACCTTCACCAGCCTTCCCGGGCCTGGCCCGTGTCATCTCTGGAAACGGTTATCACTAGCCCTACGTCGCCTGGGAATCTGATCCACCAGGCATCCACAGCTTCCTCCTACAGCCCGCCTACGTCTCTAGGCAATATCGCCTACTACAATAAGACCAATAATGCCCAGAATGGACACATGCTGGAGGAGGAGTACTACGTCCAGCCTCAGCCCTCGTCCCTGGGCAAACTTGCCAACGGAGGGGCCCGAGATCGAGACCTCCTGGAGCGAGTGAGCCAGGCACCAACGTACCAGGATGTTAAGGTGGCACGGACAATGCCCGTGGCACAGGCGTACCAGGAGAACATGTACCGCCAGCTTTCCCGCGACGCCAGACAAGGTCCCACCTCGCCCATCAAACCAAAGAGACCCTTCGTGGAGTCAAATGTATAATAGGTGCCCAAAAGGGTGGGCATAAGGTGTAAGTGACAGTGAATGTGTAGGTGGAGGTTTTTAAAGCCAGTATTGCGAATAGAGGAAGCGGCGGAGTAGAAACACTTTTAATAAACTAAAAAACAGTGTTATAAAAGTTGTGTACATTTACCTGTGCCTACTTTAAGTCAACTCGATCTGCTGGTAGAATAGAACTCGGGTGCCAGACAGGCTACAAATAGAGCATTAGAATACGGTATGTTAAAGTAAAAAATATTCTTCAAAGCTCTGCACATTATTAGAAAGCACATTTACTGACGTTCCACACAGAGGAATGGCCATGGTTCCTGGCACTAACTCATCCCCTCGCTCACTTAACCCCTCTCTCTCTCTTCCCAATGACACTAAAGTAATGTTCGAGGCTTTCTGGACATCATATTGTTGGATTGTTCAATACTGTAAAAAGTGGAAATCTGTTTCAGAAAAACTAAGTTGTAGTTATAGAAGGAAAAGAGGAATATTTATAATTAAGTTATATGACGTATAGAGATATTAAAGCATTTTTTGTCAGGTTTATTTTGTTTTCTTTACTTTTGTATCTATTGATTTGGACTTTTGGAAATGGTATCAGATGTTTAATGACTGGAGATGATCGTCTTTACAGTTATTATTACCTTACAATCCTGGCTCCCAAGCAGAAATATTCTTTGTGTCAAAATTTACAGTATAGTGTACAGTGGCAATAATAGTAGTTTAATCAATTCCTTGGGAATAAGCTTAATATGATTTCAAATGACACTCGTTTTGTGGATATTGCCTAGTCTTTATTTACAAAATGGTGAAGGTTCAGTTAATTACTGGAGTGCCAATCCAGACGTATTTTAAGTGGAAGAATGTATCACACCATAGACGTCTTATGAACTCTACAGTATGTATACTACGCAACACAAAGTTTCAGGGGCGTTTGCAAGCTAGTGATAGAATTTCTTCTTTTTTCAGTTTCTTTATTGTTCTAAGAAATGGAATCTTGCATTGTCACAGAGAAGCATTAGTATATCAAGTGAACTATGTTTGTAATAACTTTGAAACTTTTATTCGTGACTTTGGTCTGTCTGTGACATTATGAAGAAAGAGAGCACTTTATTCTTTTGTAAGGATTAAATGGAATGTGAATATTAGGGGGGTTTTGTTTCGGATCTGGGATGGGAAATCCTTACTAAGGAACGCTCAGTGGACGCTGGAAAATAACCTGTGATTAGTTGTACTACTAGAAAACAAATAGCAGTTATTGTCCTTGGTGCAATTCTAATTTTTCAAGCAAATGAATGAACAATAATATAAAAAAGCAAAATTATGTTTTTAAAAAGATATTAAACAGTGTATATAACAGCCTTTATAGAGCGCAGTGTACTTGCTGTATATAGTGGCCAAATGTGTTCATGCATACAAAATCCTGCTCTTCTCTGCAAACGCGCCATGAGAAGGACTCGATGAACCTCACGTGTCAAACACAGTTCAGTACAGAGAAGCAAACCAGCCGTTTTGAAATAGTGTATTTGTCGTGTCAGAATACAATATTCAGCTAGTTCCTTTTGAAGTTCTCTGCTTCAGAATGCAATATTATTAACACGCCGAGCTTAAATGTGGCTTTGGTCAGATCTTCTCAACAAATACAGCATATGGACAGATATCTAGACAGCTCGTCTTAAAGGCAACCATATTCACCTTTCTATTGCTGTCAGTGTAAACTTGCTTGAATCGAGAAACGCCTCACGGTCGACTTTGGGGAGAAGCGAAATAAATACCACTTGGGAACACAGGACTCGAAGGCAAAGGCCTCTTTAGGGTGGTGCAAGTTATTTGTGCTGTACATAACCTGACGCATGGTTTATCCTCTGAAACCGACATACACAGACATTCGTGAATCTGCCGTATGTCTAGGAACTAAACCGAAAGAGTTCACACCTGATGAAAATCTCCACCAAACTCAACCGGAGAGATGTGACATTTACCTCTGAAGGGTTTGGCCATTCTTTTTATCTTTCAGTTGGATTTGAGTTGATTTTAATGTAATTGCTTGCTAAGCAGAGTTTCTCGTCTGTAAATGTGAGCTTTCAGAGCGCTGTGATAACGTTTAATGACTTCAATAAACCAGAATGTGTTTTTATCATGTCAGCTGTCATTTTTATATGCTTTATGTTCCAGTATAAGAAATGTTTAACTGATTGCATTTTACTGGACTTGAAGTGTTGAGTCATCAAAACAAGTACGGTAAGTGTTTGAGGAATAGTTCACTCAAAAATGTCTGAGTTTGACTTGATGAATCCTCTGCATGAATGGGTGCCGTCAGAACATCACAACAATCCAGATGTAATCCACACCACTCCTAACCATCATTTAACGTCTTAAGAAAATAAAATTATTGTGATGCTTTTATCAGCTGTTTGGACTCTCATTCTGACGGCACCCATTCACATCCATTACTGAGACACATTTCTACTAATCTGAAGAAGAAACAAGATCTCAGATGATCTGTGGGTAAATGTAAATGTTCAGCAAATGTTTATTTTTGGATGAAATGTTCCTTTAAACAGACAGATATGATACCTCAAATCATGCTGCTAGTTGAAAAAAATACATTTAAAAATGCGTTTTTCCATACTTTACTTAGAACATAGGTTTTTGCTTATAAGCAAGTTTATTACAAGCAAAGAATAAATACAAATAAATACTCTTGAGCGACTGTTGAACGGCCATTTGTTCTACAAGAAACTTTTTTTAAAAGACGAAATAACAAGAAATATTTTCAGTAAAGACTTTCTTTGGCACAATCTACTTGTTAATGTGACGCAGTGACCCTTTTCCCTTGAACTCCGTCCGCTCGTGTTCAAACAGAAGCTGTCACACAGGTTTTACTCTCTCTTGGGTTTGTCTGTGAGGAGATGCACGAACCCGGGCACCAGCACCATGACCACCTGCGGCACCAGGCTGTATTTGAGGAAGAAGAGCGAGTAGAAGAGCAGAGCCGGAGCCGAGGGCAGAGGGAAGCTGTTGATGTAGTGAAGGGCTATGGACGCGAGGGCCAGACACAGGGTCCTGGACACCCACGGAAGAGCCCATCCGCCCGGCTTCCAGTACTGAGAGAGCCCCAGACCCAGCAGAACCCCGGCGTCCCGGCTCAGAGCTGAGAAGGGCGCTGTGTCCATCCGGATCCACTCAGGGCGAGAACACCACCTCTTAGCCAGAGAGATGGACCTGAGGGTCACAGGGTCACACCACTGAGATTACTGACAGCTGAGCACATATTACACCCCTACAACTGTACTTACTAATGTAACCTACTGGATAGCATACTTGGGTTATATAACTATTATATACTATACTATTATTATTAGATTTTTAACCCTTTTATAAGTTACACTAAAAGTAGTTAATTTTTTTAATCTGAAAGTTTTAGAAAGATTGCTTTTAATTAGTTACTCTCTGGCAGCGGTAACGCAAATCTGAAATATTTTACAACAGTTGAGAAAATTAAATAAATGTAAATCTTTGTACAATATGTACTCTATATCACTTTGTACCCACCAAGAGAGATCAACCCCGATCTTCTGCAGGGCTCCGTGCATCAGAAGAGCTCCGAGCAGCAAAGCCAAGCTGAAGCGGAAGAAGAACAGCAGAGGGCGATGTTCAGGCACCGAGCGCTTCAGAAACACCCCCAGCAACACCCCTGAGGACCATGAAGAGAGAACATTAAAACATGGATATTATATATACATAATTAAATAATATACTTTAATTCTTTCAATTTCTGACCTGTCAGAAGACCTGCGATGACTTGATGTGGGAAGTGAGCCAAGATGAAGATTCGAGAAAGGCCTATACATCCCATAAATACGGCATACAGCAGATACGGTACTGCAGCTAATATCTTACTGTAAGAGAGAGACCGTTCAGTCAGTCTTACATATGAATAACCACTTATACTGAAAATAAAGCATTACAATGCTGCGCTACTCCCCGGAAAACTAAAAGAATGTGTTACTTTTTATGGACGGTGATGTGTTACTTTTGAGTTATAATTGATATTTTTCTTAACACAGTTAATCGCTGCATGTTTGCATTATTTTCTGAGTTTGCATTTGACTGTTTTTATGGATTCTGATAACACTGAATGTGTTCAGAGCAATCTGATTTGTTTGTTGTGCAGCGTTATCCCCAGCGCTGTGAACAAGGACAGACCTGCCGGAGCGACTGTAGATGCAGGAGGCCAGTGAAGAGCCGATGACCCACCAGACGGCAGCGCTGACCATGGCATGACCCGACGGACTGCCTGAGAGAGGTACGAGGGCTTAGTGACGAGTGTACAGTAGTGTGTGATAAGGAGGTGTATTCTGCTGCTTCACCTGGGCCGGTCTCACAGCTCGATGGGAACTGCTGGACTTTCGGTGGGTTTTTAGAAAACAATCCAGACTCTCCGATCCACCAGTAAGGCCTCTCACCAAACAGGATCCTAAAACACCAATCATTCAAACTCAGTCACAAACTATTCTTATACTATATCATATTATACATTGTATTTTATTACATTATATATATATATATATATATATATATACACATTTTGTTTTAATTGAATAGATTTTAATTATTTTTCATTTAAATTTGTACTCTTCAATAGCAACAGTATCACTACTATAACAATATAACAACACAATTATAATATAAGTGATTTTATATATACATATCATATATAACAGCTTGTCTATAGACATGTCGCCATCTACGCTTTTCTGTGGTTATTCCAGTTTCAGTTCATCTCGAGATGATCGTACCACTTGAAGACCAGGTTGAGCCACTCGGAGACAGCAGCAGCCCAGAGCACCGCGATGCCGGAGCGCCGGTGAGTGTAGAACACGGCGGGGAAGAGCAGCAGCACGGCGGCTTTAGGGTCTCCGAGATGCGACGCGAGCAGCCAGAACTCCTCCGACCCTCCGGCGGTCCTCTGCAGCGCCTCCGCCGCCAGCACTCCTCCGCGGTGAACGCTCTCCATCAGCCGCAGCTCACCTCAGCGAACACACGGCGCTGGACTAAACATGCTACCGGAAGTTCCACGGTACCGCTGTGACGGGGGCTGCTCTCGAACAATGCTCCGTGAAGCTCCGAAACCTTTGCGAATCACTTGTTCGGAGCTCGAGTCACGTGATAACCGAGGCTTCATTACGTCATAACTGTGGAGAACAGAATAAGCCCTGCAAATTAATATAAAAGCCACATATTATACACACACTTCATGTTTATATTGTGATTTGTATGCCATGTAATGCATAATAGTTCAATAAAACATTTTCAATGGGGTTCTAAATTTAGTTTTTAACACTGATATATATATATATATATATATTAGTGCTGTCAATGGATTAATCATGATTAATCACATCAAAATAAAAGTTTTTCTTTATATAATATATTTGTATGTACTGTGTATATTTAT
>JAUMHR010000062.1:2282949-2302598 GCA_032361145.1 Enteromius fasciolatus | reverse complement strand
GATTCTGATGCTCCCGTGTCCCTCAATATGGTCACTGGAACTTTTGTTTCTTGTCCAGCCATTGACACATGACCATAAGTGATGAAGGGTGCATAACCTTCAATTTCTACGTGCTTTATGGTTGTGGAAAAACATGTGTTTCCTCAGACATGCTAGAATTTATCACGGGTGCCACCAGTACAGCTGGTTTAACTCGAACAGCCTTTCCTCCTTTACTTTTAGCTCTTAACACTGGGCACTCATGCTTCCAGTGGCCTCTACCACGACAGTAATTACAGATCAGAGTTGAATTTCTAGGTATTTTGTCTTCAAAAATTGCATCCTTTTTTCCAAAGTCAAAAGTATTCTTGTGAGTTAAAACGTAATCATCAGCTAGCTCAGCAGCCTTCATAGCAGACTCAGCTTTCTGTTCATTGATATATGTTGCAATGCGAACAGGAACAGTGTTCTTAAACTGTTCAAGCACAATTAAGTTACTCAAATCTTCAAATGTGGCCACCTCAGATGCCATACACCAGCGATTAAATGCAGTAGTGAGCTCCCTAACGAAGTCAACATGAGCCTCATTCACTCCCCTAGACATGGTTCTAAATTTTTGTCTGTATGTTTCTGGTACTAGTTGCCCTCTTCTACCAATTTTGTTTTAAGAATCTCCCTCACCGTGCAATCCTTCACCCTCCGATCTCCAATTTCAATTTGATAATAATCTGCAATTTTAAATAATTGTTCTTTCGTACATAAATTAAGTACAGCTTCAGACGGAGAGTTAACAAGATTAGACATGTTTCCTTATTATAAGTAAGACGTGCGTTTTACAAACCCCAGCAAGAGAAAAAATAAGTTCCCTTACCCTATCTATATAAAAAAAACCTAACTGACTCAACCCTAGTCTTCGTGTGGTTACTGGTGAGGGGTATTTATGCACTCACTCCCAGTGGTAGTAGAAGAGCAACCAGCACACTGGCGACTCACTCAAACCATGGATATGCTCCCGAGACTCTTGCTCTACCCACGGTCACCACACAAAAATAAAAAACAATTACATTATACCACTCGTGCCAAAAGGGAACGAGCAGTTACACCTAACAAGGGAACACCAATAACATTACAATTTTCCCCACGATAGGATTTGTAAAATACACTTACCCTCTTTCCGCATAAAGAAGCTGTGATTTACGGCAACCAACAATTAAACACATTCCGTCCACAAATCAATCAAAAATCCGACGTGTACTCCTTCAAAAAGATGTTTAAAACATCCCAAAACAGCTATACACAACAATCGCTTTTTTCGGCTTTACGTTTAAGTTAACCATTACATGCTTTTCTTTACAAAATAACCAAACGCAAACCAACAGCGCTCTTCAAAGTTTAAAGGACGAGCCCCCATTTGTCACAGCCGGCTCGCAGGCCGCGACAAAAAAGGAGATAACACGTAGGATAACGTTTTAACAACAACGTTTATTAAAGAAAATTTAAATAAAAAGGGAAAACCAAAAGAAACAAAGGAGGTCCAAATAATGAGCGAGCCTCGAACAACTGAAGGGAGCAAGCTTTATGCTGCCGGCAGACTCCACACAGGTGTAACACATCAGTCAATCATGACATCACGCACTCTAAAACCTGCAAAACAAAACATACAAAGAAAACGAACAACTACAAAAGAAATGAATGATGGCGTTCGTAACACTAGCACACGCTATTAACAGGCACACACACACGCACAGTTCACATGCACGCACGGTCGATCTCTCTGTCTCTTTTACTCCGCCTTTTGCGCGCATTATGAGATGCAATATGCAGACATTTATGTCTCGCGTGCATGCGTGTGCCGGCTTGATGTAGATTCCGGAATATTTTGTACAATTTGCGGGCATCAGGGAGCCACTATCAATATATGGGGCACTAGAGCTGGGGTGGCAAATGGGGTAGATCAGCCCCTGCTACAAAGTTCCCAGCAGCACCTGAATCAATAAAGGCTTTAGTGTGTATGACTTGATCTTGGAATTTCAAGCATGCATTCATTCTCATTACTGATGACAGAGAAGTGACACTCACCTGGTATGGCTTGGTGCGTGGAGGACGAGTGGGACAGTTTGCCCTGATGTGGCCTGCCAGACCGCAGTACATGCAAAGGTTATTTTCCCGGCGCCGGTCTCCGCCGGAGTAAACTGGAAAGGCGGGTAGCGAGGTTTGCTAGAACAGATCAGGTGATCAGTGCTAATAGCCAGGTCAATATTTTCATCCAGGGTTTTATCCAAATGGCGGTTAGCGAGCTCCCTTTGTAACTCCTCTCATAATCCTCGGCGGTATAGAGATTTTAGTGGATCGCTGTCCCAGCTGGTCTGAGCTGCCAGTGTGCGAAATGTCATAGAGTAGTCTGCAGCAGAGGTGTTTCCTTGCTTGAGACTCAGCAGTTCATCCTTAGAATCTTTACCATCCACAGTATGGTCAAAGACTTCCCTAAACTGGCGGATGAAGCTTGTGTAAGAAGGAAAGGCCATCCTGCAGCCTCTCCACAAAGCAGTGACCCAATCTAAAGCTTTCCCTTACTGATGTAATCAGTGACACTTTAGAATCATCAGTGGTGAAACAAGTTGGTTGTTGATTCATATAAACATCACATTGAAGGAAGTGCCGGAAATGCCAGGCGAGCAAAGCCGACAACAACTGGTGCAGCGGGTGGTTGCGGAGGCGTGAGAGCCATCGCTTGAGCCTGTGCAGTGGTGGCTACAGTGAGCGCTTGAATGGAGTTAACCAGTTCTCTGGTGAGTGACGTCAGCTCCGAGAGTTGTTGCTGATGTGTAGCCAGAACCGATACTTGTTGGTTAATCTCACTCACCACTTGATGCATAGCCACTGAATCCTGTTGTGGCAAAGTCTTCTGTGACAAATTTCCAGAGACAGTCGGATCCATTTGCAGCTGTTTTAATGGGTAGTCAGGCAGGCAAAAGTCGGTACACTGCTAGCAGTAATATCAGAGACAGGCAGAAATCGGAATTAGTAAACAGGCAGAATAGTCATTTGCAGGTGGTGTGGAGCGGAATGAGGATCTGGGTGCAGCGTTCTACGAAGACAGGTAAGTAAGGCAGGTGAGTAAACACAGGTAAGTATGCATTTGATCTCATGTGTATTCCATGCCGTTGGTGCGCTGTGAGAGAGTGGAGTCTTTGTGCAGGTAAGTAGAGTGATCGGTGAGTTAAAAGCAGACTTGAGGTTTCCTCATGAACAATCCTTGCAGCAATCGCTAGAGCTCCAAACAGCCAGAGTAACATGGGCACTGAAACTTGAGAAACACGTCAAAAAGCAGAAGTTCACTGTGAAGACAGTAAGTGAGGCTTGAAGGTAAGTAAGAGGTATGTTACCTTGATCACAGCCATCGAGAGACTAGTGAGGTGAGTTTAAAAAGCCTGCTAATGAGAAGGACTCCAGGTGTTGGCAATCAGAAGTCAGGTAATTGAGAGCGTGCATACATGGCTGAACTGGGATCAGTTAGACTCGATGGTATGATGTTTTGAGATTGATCGGCTGTACTGGGCTCAGTGCAGCCCGATGGTGTGACAGTTACAGTTAAACAGTTTAACCTTATTTATTTATTATAAATTGTAAGACTCACCCCAGAAAAGCTAATTCTTCTATCAGACACTTGAACTTGAAGAAAAATTGTGCCTCAGTCAAACGCGCTGTCCTTTGCGGCAGATGAGATGATGTGCCATTCTGTGCCATTATTTTATTAAGAGTCACAACTCAAAAAAATTTTTTTCCTTTTGTCAATATTAAAATGTACAATGTTTAGCTGTGGAGGTGCATGCTGTCCTTATCTGACTGGTGAAAATAAAGTATATGTTTTGCAAAAAACATGGTTTCGAGAGGATCGTAAACGCAGTAATCACCCGCGGCTGGCAGCCGATTTTCCAAGCACGTCCAATCAAATCACTTCCCTTTACTATAAAATACCCCAGCTTCTATGTTTCCACATCTCGCCTTGATCACATCCCTCCTCCTCCCCTTCTCCACCTTCTCCCTCATACCTCACGCCCGGGGGGCAGACGGCGAACGAGCCAAGCGCCTCACCCTCACCCTCGCTAGGGTTCTATTCCCTAAGGTTCGGAGTCCGCCGTTCTCCCGGCTTGCTCCCCAGACAGCTCGCCAAATTTGCACTATGTTTTATTACCAGGAAACGTGAACTCTTGAAATACATCTTTCTAGAATGTTCAATCGTCTGTCCGAAGGTAATCAGAGAGCATATAAAGAAACATGTAAATGATGGTAGTGAAATTACATGCATATGACGTTGTAGTTACGTTGCCAGTAAGTCATGAAATTACTAATATATTATGAAAAGAGTACGAATTTGGGACGTTCTTGGTTATCTTGTTACGTTTGGAGGACGTACTGACGACGTCGTGAATTGGTAATAGGATGGTAATGGAATTACATGCATACGACGTTGTGGTTACGTTGCCAACTGGTAAGTCATGAAATGACCAAAAATGACAAATATGTTATGTAACTGTTACGTCGTGTGTTAGCTGGGTTGTAAGCCTAAACCTCACAAAACCTGGTTCTTCAAATCTGATTGGCAAATTACAGTTTTGTTCCAGGGTCAACCAAAATGTCGACCCAGGGACTCATTGAAATATGAAATATGAAATATTTCATGTCAGTCATGCGCCCATGAAATATTTGGCATGCTAAATATCTGGAGCTGTCAGCGATTTACAATCCAGCTGTGTTCTGACTGAAATGTATATTGGCGTTGACCAACAGCCAATGAGAGTGATACAGAGCAGCTGGAAAGTTCGGGGAGGACTTTTTTATATAGGTTAAAGAGGAAGCTGTGCATATAAATTTTTTTTTACATTTTTACATTAGGATATACAGAACTGGTAGGCTACATTAAGATGAAGAAGGGGCTAGGACTTTCCAGTGATTTTTTTTTTTTTCATGACTTTAAAGGTTTAGGCTATTAAACACGTTTGTGTATGTAAATGTTCCCAGCAGAAGTTAGTGTTAGTTAGTGTTCAGGGAGTGTTACGATCACCAGCCAGGAGTGCCCTCTGTAGTGGACAGTTATATCTGTTACCCAGTCTGTGTTTCTGCATTGTAATCTAAGGACTCTTATTATGAAGTGTGTGGGGACACTGTTTCAGTGTTTCCCCTGTTCAGTCTCTGCCCCCTTGTTAGCTCCCATAGCGATTAATGAGCTCCACCTCCTTGTTAACCCTTTAAAAGTTGTTTGTGTTCGCCAGTCAAACCGCAGAGTATTAAGGTTTTCTTATACAACCGTTCCCATGTCCTAGTTGTCTTGTTTACTGTGTGTTTTCCCATGTACCGACCTAGCCTTGCCTTTTGGATTATTGCTCTGTTTTGCCCCTCTGGATACTGTTCAGTCCTCGATCGACCCACACATTCTTTCAGGACTCTTCTTGTGTTTTGCCTCTGTCATCCCTGTTTGCCACTAATGACCCAGCATGTATGACCATGTCTATTAAAGAAAGCCTGTTTGTTACAGGGAGGACTTTTATAGAACATAATATCAGCATCATCTTGCGTTATTTCCTCATCACTTTTCGGAGCAGATAGTTGTCGGCATGCTTCTTATTGTAAAGTCATGCATTGTGAAACCTCCTACCCCAGATAGTCAAACAGTATGAAAACAACTGTGATCTGGTGACAATCGTGCAGTGTGATCTTGTACGATCTCATAAGGTGTATACTTTTAATAGTTACACTTCAGCACAATCATATATACTCAGCCCTACGTTTGCATAATTAAAGGGGATAAAATATTTTTTATAATAATTTTGCATATTGTATAATGGTCATTGGAACATGTCATCTGAAAACTTAGAGCTCATGTATAATATTTGATTATTTGTTTTCATTTACAAATCCCTTTAGAATCGCCAGTCAATCCCTTTACAGTATGAATGATTAGACTCTGACTGTGGTCTTTCTAATATATATCATTGCAGAGGCCTCCTGGCAACCCTTGAGTTACTCAATCACGCATTATCACTTAAACTTATTTAACTTAGTAGATTTTGAACCCCAGATTTAGTCTCAGACATGTAGACCTCTCTGTATCTATTTGTGTGTAGGTTCACACAGATTTCCACTCACTTTGGTGTTTCCTGCCAACAGAGGTTTGTTGACCTCACAGATGGTCTTCCCTGATGAAAGTCCTTGCACACCATCTACAGAACAGCAATTCACCCTGCCCTGCTCAAACAGAAAAAAAATGTTTTTTGATCATAAGTAATGTAAAAATCCTTGGTAACACTTCAAAATAACTACACACTAGGGGTGTCCCCAATTAATGGGTTTTTACTGTCGTATCAGAATTTTCGAATCTTGCCAATAGTCGACTAAGTATGTTTGGGGGTGGGACAAAATAAGAGGGTTACAATTTATTCTGATAGACTTTCTACCAACTATAAGTAACTTTGTAACTACATGTCAACTAATTCTCATTAATTCTCAACTACATGTCTACTAACTCTCAGAGTAGACTGTTAGGGTAGGTTTAGGTTAGCAGAATACATTTCTGATAGTCAGTATGTAGTGTGTTGTGGAGCCATCAAAATAAAGTGTTTAGAAGATATTAAGCAGACAATCTACTAATACTCTAATGTAGTAGAGTATAAGTAGATTGTCTAAAGTATACCATTGAAATAAAGTGTTACCAATAAGAGTCATGTCAGTCATGCGACAGTCATCATTACTGATGTTAACATGATGTTCTCATTATAATGTTATGTATATGACAGCCGCAGTCATAATATTACTATTCTTCATTGTTTGTCCTGCTCCCACTATGGGCGGAATAGATATGGCCTTTACAGCAGCTTAACTCAAAACTTATACAACATAAATAATATACACAATATATAAACTAGCTGAAATGTTTTAAAATCACTTGTTTTGAGTCTCGTTAAATATTTAAATCCCTGACACCAAGATGCACATCTGTTGGTCACGGATAATAGAAAATAAAAAATAAACTTTAGGTGTGGTTGGATTTATTCACATAGGTTAAAATATTAATTTAAAGTTTCTTTCTTTTCAGATTCTTATTTACAGAATAATTTTAATAGGCTGTATATCAACATACTGGGAGAAAACCGGTAGTTCTATGTGAAATCAGAAAGAGAGCATCCCTCATATAGTCAAATGGTATCAGGCTCCTCAAATTGAAGCATCAAATCGTCAACTTTTTGAGGACACCCCTAATACACACTATGCATCATTAGTTAAGCAAATAGTCAGTTCATCCTTTATAATCCATTGTTCCAACATTAATAATAATTAATAGTCATTAGTAAGCAGTTTATAAATACAGCCATAAATGATTTATAAGCATATCTATTACAAATTATATTTTAAAGACTCTATCTTCCTAACAGAAAAAATAAACAACACAACACAGAGGGACAGAACTGTTCATTTTAAGATACAAAAAAATATGAAATGTGTATGTTACATCCCTAAGATGTATGTGTATAAAGATTTGGGTGTGGTTATATAGTCTGTGTGTGTGTGTCTTTTATTTCTAACCAATGTTTATTTCAGTTAGTAAGGGAGTTGAGGAAAACCTTTGTTGTTTATTTCTTTTCTTTTACCTGGTTAGGTTATTTAGTACTCCTCCAAATAGTTAGTGGCTGTTTTGTTTGTTATTTTGGGCCTGGCCCTCCCCTGAAGACATTTATTGCTCCCATGCTTTGAGTTACCTGTGAATACACTTCTCACTTTACCTCAGAAAGTGGTTGTTGCATTTCTGGATCAGTGGAGCAGTGAGGAGAGCCTTCAAGAGAGTGAACACCAGGAAAGCAGCAGGACCAGCCTGCGCAGACCAGCTAGCACCTGTGTTCACAGAGATATTCAACCTCTCTTTATCTCAGTCGGTGATCCCCACATGCTTCAAAGAGTCCATCATTGTTCCTTTCCCAAAGAAACCTCATCCTGCTTCCCTCAATGACTATCGCCCTGTAGCCCTCACCTCAGTAGTGATGAAGTGCTTTGAGCGGCTGCTCAAAGACTTCATAATTTCTTCTCTACCAGACACACTTGACCGCCTATAGTTCGCCTACCGTCCAAACCGCTCTACAGATGACGCCATCTCCCATCTCCTCCACACATCACTCACTCACCTGGATACTAGAGGGGTAATTATGTTAAAATGCTCTTCATCGACTACAGCTCAGCATTTAATACCATAATTCCCTCCACATTCACCACCAAGCTGGAGCATCTGGGTCTCAGCTCATCTCTTTGTCAGTGGATCTGTAATTTCCTAACTGGCAGACCACAGGCAGTAAGGATGGGCGGACACCTCTCAGCCTCACTCACTCTCAGCACTGGATCCCCCAGGGTTGTGTTCTGAGCCCCCTGCTGTACTCTTTGTACACGTATGACTGTGTGGTCACTACCAGCTCCACCACCATCATTAAGTTTGCTGACGACACCGTCATGGTGGGCCTGATCTCTGATAACAACGAGACAGGCTACCTGAAGGAAATTAGGAATCTGGAGAACTGGTGCCAGAGGAACAACCTCCTTCTAAACGTCAACCAAACAAAGGAGCTGATAATGGACTTCAGCACTAAGCAGGAGAGGAGCTACCAGACCCCCGTCATCAACGAGAGCCCAGTGGAGAGAGAGAACAGCTTCAAATACCTCTGTGTTCAGATAACACAGGACCTGTCATGGTCCTGTCACAACAACGTGCACGTCCAGGTGTTCTGGTGGCTGTGGCAGAAAGTACGGAGGAACCGCCCCACTTCCTGGATTTTTCTTTTTGCTTGGCCAGTCGATTGTGGATGGTAGCCAGAGGTGAGGTTGACAGTCACACGTACGAGTTTAAAGAAGGCCTTCCGTACTTGAGAGATGAACTGGGGTCCTCTGTCGGAGACTATCTCTTCAGGGAGCCCAAATGGGCGGAATACATTGTTGAATAGCTGTTCAGCTGTTTTCGAAGGCAGTAGGTAGACCTTTGAGGGGTATAAGATGACAGAATTTAGAAAAATGATCAATAATAACAAGGATACAGGTATGCCCATACGAGGAAGGTCGGTCAGTAATAAAGTCCACTCCTAAGTGTGACCAGGGGCGGTTAGGTAATGGGAGTGGAAGAAGTTTGCCAGATGGTAGATGTTGTGGTGTTTTGGACATGGCACATCCTGGCACCCGTTCACGTACCTCTGCACATCCTGCTCCATCCCAGGCCACCAGAACCATCTTGAAGGAGTGAGAGAGTTCTGCTGGTTCCGGGGTGACCAGTGACCAGTGAGGTATGTGATGCATGGATGAGGGGTATCCTTTCTGTTGGTAGAATGAAACGGAGATGGTTTAGACAGCCCGGCGGAGTTTCAGGGTTGGGTTCAGAGACAACTGGTGGAGTAACCCACTGGATGGGATTGACAAAGAGTCTGGTCGGAAGAACAGATTCTGGAGTTTCAGATTCCTCCTCATTGGTATACAACCTGGAAAGAGCATCATTTCGAACATTCTTTGACCCTGGTCGATATGAGATGGAGAATCGGAATTGGTTAAAGAAAAGGGCCCACCTGGCCTGTCATGTATTTAGCCTCTTCGCCTCCTTCAAATATTGAAGATTCTTATGGTCAGTAAGAACAATGAAAGGGTGTACTGCACCTTCCAACCAGTGTCTCCATTCTTTTAATGCCAACGTGATCGCCAGTAGTTCCCTGTTGCTGATGTCGTAATTACACTCCACCGGGCTAAGCTTCCTGGAAAAATAGGTAAAGAATGGCGTTTCGGGGGGTTCCCCTGCTGCTGAGACAGGATGACTCCAACTCCGGTGGTCGAGGCGTCCACTTCTACAACAAAGGGTTGTTGAGGATCTGGGTGCACAAGCAAGGGAGCAGTGGTGAAGGCAGTTTTCATACATTGGAAAGCTTTTTCTGCATCAGGTGTCCATGACAGGGACTTGGGGCTAGCTAGAATACTGTAATTGTGTATGAATTGACGATAGAATTTAGCAAAACCTAGGAATTTCTGGAGTTCTTTTATGGAGGTTGGTGTGGGCCAGGAGGTGACAGCATCCACTTGTCCTTCATCCATCCGTACGCCAGTTTGGTCAATGTGGTACCCTAGGAACTGTACAGTTGTTTGATGAAATGTATACTTTTCAGCTTTCAGAAATAGTTGGTACTCACGGTTGTGAGCACTTTCTTCACGTGTTCTTGAAGGTTTTAGGAGTAGATTAGTATATCGTCGATGTAGATGACCAGGAACTGTAGATAGTCTCTAAAGATCTCATGTATGAAACTCTGAAAGACTGAAGGTGCGTTTACAAGCCAATAGGGCATAACAAGATATTCGCAGTGGCCTGTAAGCGTGATGAAGGCCATCTTCCACTCGTCACCTTTTTTGATATAATCTCACCAGATTATATGCACTCCGCAGATCTAGCTTGGTGAAGATGGATGCACCTCTTAACTTCTCTATAGCCGCTGGAACTAGGGGAAGTGGATATTTGAAGAGGACAGTGGATTTATTCAATGCACGATAATCAATGCATGGTTGGAGACCTTCATCTTTCTTGGTTACAAAAAAGAAACTTGAAGCAGCAGGGGAAACAGATGGTTGAATGTAACTTGTTGTAGGGCCTCTTGTATGTACTCCACCTTGGCCTTTGTTTCCGGAATGGAGAGAGGGTATATCTTTCCTTTGGGCACTGGAGCACCAGGGAGCAGATCAATCGCGCAGTCCCATGATCTGTGTGGTGGCAAATTGGCGGCTCTCTGAGGACAGAAAACATCATGAAAATCTGTGTAACAATCGGGAATTTCAATGGATCGTTCTCTAGGGGCTCTCCATGGATGTAGCACACAGTTCAACCTTGGGTGGCCAAGTGAGAGGAAGATGTGGGAAACACTCAGGCCAACATTGAGAGCCTGATTGCAAAATCTCACCACTCTCAAATGTTCAAGGCAGAATACACTTGAACAACGAACATTTAATGTTAAAGAAAAAAAACTGAAACAAAGCAAAACAAACTTGAACCACAAACGTACATGCAACTTCATAGACTGACAAACATACAAGACCAGGGGGGTGAATTTATACGAAGACTAATCAAGACAAAGACTCAAGGTAGACCCACTCATCCCCCAGACCCACTCAGTGATCCAGACCCATTATGGTCGGATCCGCCAGACCTCTGTGATCTGGGTCCCCAATCAACTCACTCACCCGAGCTCCACGAGTTCTGTGAGAACCCATGGCCTGAACCTCCAGAACTAGTTTGGCTTAAGAAGGTACCTGCATTGTCGGTCCGGTTTTGAAGGGCATTAACTCAGGTTGTTCAGACAACAAGGGTTGGTTAGGTTAGGTTGGCCGGACAGAGGGAGGGACTCGCCGCCTGCTACGTCCTGATAGGACTCTCCTCTGCCGGCTCCGCCCAGAAGGAGGTCTCCGCAGCCTGTTTCGCCCCGGTGGGCTTCTCTGCCGTCTGTACCGCCCAGAAGGAGGTCTCCGCCGCCTGCTCCACCCCGATGGGTCTCTCCGCCTGTCAGCTCCAAAGCCCAGGGGAGATCAACTGGAGTTGTCAGTCCAGTTTGGATGACACTCCAGTCAACTAAGGTTTACACCTTCATGTATGTTTGTGTTTTTCGGTGTCATGCTGGACAATCATTCAATGAACTCATGTATCCGCCAATCTTGTGTGTTACCATGGTCACTAATATGTTCCCCTCCCCTTCGTCTCATTATCCACAGGTTAAATACTCCGGACATTTCACTCATTCCCCTCTGATCATTGCATGTGGCTTGTCCCGTCTTTGCTAAGTCTTTTTCCCCTGTCTTCCATTGTTGTTTGTTTGATTCCCTGTTACCGAACCTCGCTGCCTCTGACTATGTCTCTGCTTAGCCCTATCACCGCTGTTTGCCAATCGACCGACCCTTTGCCTGTTCATGTTGTATTGACTGTGAGTACGTTTTAACAAATAACTTGCAAATGGATTCGTCTGTCTCTGTCCTGGTTCATAACAGGTTACCTGTTTCCGGTACCTCTGCATTGCCTGGAATATCGGAGTTCTTTGAGCCTTATGATTCACTTACCTGCACCGAGCACCTTTGAGTTTGTGATCCAATCTGTCGTAAGATACTTACCTTGAATACTTACCTTGAAAACTTACCTGTGTTAAATGAGCCGAGTACGAAGATAGCAATCCGGAGATCGCCAGCAAGACTGTGACTTGACCAGATCCTCAGTTTATGTTCTGTTTAAAATTGTTTCAATAAACCCTATTACATTATTTCAGTCCTGAGTCCTCTGAGCGTTACACCCCTAAACCTAACCCTACCCAAAATGTAATCCTAAAATGAGAAAAGACAGCTGATTAACAACAGTGTAGATGCACTCTGATCAAAACCTAAAACATAATTCCTGGAAAGTTATCCCTGAAATCTGATAGAATGATCTGAATGTTGTTCCAGGATCAACAAGAATGTTAATCAGAAACATCTTGTACTTGATGAAATCACATCCAGCGCTTAACCCCACACGCCATGAACATCACCCTTTCTTACACCTCGAGGCGTAATTCTCCTGTAAGAAAGTCCAAAGGGGTAGTTGAGGGTGAACTGAGTGTTGTATGAGTTTTCTCCTCTGTTCTCTACAAACACTGTTACGTTGACCTCCTGCATTGTCCCAACCTCTATGCGAGCAGATCTGGATCAGAGAAACAAAAGAAACACATAGTTAAATTTAACCAATTTTAGATCAAGACTAAATGAACATCCAACCAATGACTGACTGTGGGGGCATTCAAGATATATAAATGAATAAAAGAAGAAATTTCACCGTTCACTTACCCAAAGCTGAAGTCCATTTTGAGGTTGTCAACACAAAGGATGTCTGACCCACAGTTCATCTCATAATCTAACTGTAACATGATACAAAATGCACATACTTTCGCAAATACTGTATATTTGGTTGCACTATTTCCACTTTGTGACAATTTAGGTTTGAATATGAGTCTCTTACCCTCCAAAATGTAGTGTTTTTCACCCAAGGTAATAGAACAGGCTGTAAGTTCTCCAGACTTAGGGAGGGCAGACCCTCAAAAGTGAACATTAATTCATTAAGCAGTGGGTTGAGATAATCCTCTGTACAAACCTGGACAAGACAAGTAATTTATATAGAGCTCTATATAGATACTTTTTTTGTTTTCGCTAATGCCAACAGACACACCAATATGCTGCTGCTGCATCACTACACATACATAATTCCTGTAGCACATCTAGACAGGCGGAACCAGAGGAGGTGGAGGGTTCAAGAGAAAGTATGGTGCAGGAAACTGGTATAGAAATATATGGAGTGATATGTGGCATACCTCTATGAGGAATGGGTGGTCCTTGCACACTTCCTCTAGTGTAAGATTTACAGCATCACTGAGGACACGATTTTTGGGTGAGAAGTATGCTCGGTTGTTATATCGCTTGGCATCCAGCTTTAACGTATAGTTAATTTTTGCAGCCAAATCTGGAAATTTCAATAAATAATATATTTATTGATATTGATTTATTGATATTTGCATTAAACTAGTTTTTTTTTTAAAATAACAAATACTGTCATAACAGAAGGGAAACCTGTTTTATCATGGTTAAATCCACTCATGTTGAAGCACACTGTCAAAGTGTTTTCCAGAGGCTTGGTGCAGTTTGTTTGACTGGTCGAGATTTTGGATGGACTGTAGGTTACTTTCACATCCACAAATACTATGGGCCTAGATCTGTATGTTGTGGAAATGTATACATTATACACTTACAAATCATAACAAATAACTTTTGATTGTTCTCTGTAAATTTAGTGGATGTTCACTTATAATTAATCAGTTAATTCTATTAGATAAAATGAGTTTGTGAACATACAGGATGCATACTAACCCTACCTAAGAAGCAAAACTGCTCCTTTCGATCCAACAGCGATGTCTGGTAGTCTGTCTCCACTGTGATCTAAGGAGGAATGACTCAGAGCTTGTCCAAAAAACTGTAAATCTGAGTGTACTGATGATCCAGCAATTCTCTAAAACCACAATAACAGCATAACAGAACAGAGAAACTGATAAGCTCAAAAAAAGCAGAATAAACTGGCAATCAACAAAAGATTAAAAGTACAACTCAAGCAACAATGCTAAGTACTAAACTAGGAAGACCTGTGAATATGTGGGATTTATTTGATCTACTCCTCCATTAAAGATGTAGATGCTGCCCTGTCCGTTCTCCTCTAAAGGAGCTCCAATCAGCACATCCCTGAAACCATCACCATTCAGATCTGCTGGACTGGCCAGAGAATAGCCAAACCGACCCCTCTGACCTTCCTTTCCCATCAGCACCACAAAAAAAGTGAAAAATGGCTGAAAAAAAAGAGAAAAATACAAGGGTATTAAGCAGGGGTCCTAGAGGGGCCGGTGTCCCTGCAGAGTTTAAGTCCAACCCTAATCAAACTAATCAATGTGTTTCTAGGTATAGGACAAGCACATGTGTTGAGGCAAATTGGAGCTAAACACTGCAGGACACCAAACCTCCAGTATCAAATTTTATGGCCCCGGTACAAAGGGTATGAGTTTCTTAGTGTCACGAATGCCAGCAGTGCGTGAGCCTGCGCTCTTGCTTCTAGATGGGCAGGCAGGATTCGGAGGCAGAGATGCAATCAAACTCGGACATTTATTGAAACAAACAAAGAAAAACGCAACGAGCTACGCAGAGCTCCACAAGCTGACCTGAAACGTTAGCGACCAACAAAGAACATAACATGGGGCGTGAATTTAAACATAGACTAATCAAACACACCTGGGCAAAACACGGCTGGCAGAGGGTAACACACTAATGAAAAAGGGGCGGAGGTACAAACAAGGCAAAGACACAAGGAACAGGTATGTAAACAAAGAATGGGGCACATGACACAATAGAAAACATACACACAGCACCTAAACCGAAAACAAACACAAGGCAACACCTCTGGCGTGACAGAGCCCTCCCCCTAGGCGCGGATTCCAGACACGCAGGCAAACAATAGTCTCTAAGGGGGGCAGTACCGCCGGCAGGTACAACCACCAGGGAGGTGCAGGGTCTGGAGGGCGCACGGGGTGCACAGCCAACCATGGTGGACGCACGGGGTGCGCAACAGGATTTGGAGAGCGCACGAGGTGCGCAGGAGACTCTGGAGGGCGCACTGGATGCGCAGCAGACTCTGGAGGGCGCACTGGATGCGTAGCAGGCTCTGGCCAAGGCGGCAGGTCCTCCTCCACCACTGGTTCTGGTGGATCGGACCACGGCAGCAGGTCCTCCTCCACCAGTGGCTCAGGTGGGTCAGGCCATGGCAGCAGGTCCTCCTCCACCATTAGCTCTGGTGGGTCGGGCCACGGCAGTGTGGCAGGCTCTGACTCGGGCGGTGGCAGCGTGGCAGGCTCTGGCTCGGGCTGTGGCAGCGTGGCAGGCTCTGGCTCGGGCTGCCCACAATCACTAGAAAATACAAACAGGTCTGGCCACAATAATTCACAGTCACTGGCAGATTCAAACGGCTCTGGCCGTAAAACTCACTATCGTTCATTAGTTCGAACAACTCAGGCCAAGGTAACACACAATCATCAGAAGGTCCCAACAGTTCAGAACACGGTGATTCACAGTTACTCGATTCAAAAGGTTCAGAGCATGGTGATTCACTGTTACTCGATTCAAAAGGTTCAGAACATGGTGATTCACAGTTACTCGATTCAAATGTCTCACCTGCCCATAAATTCAGAACTGGGAAAGGCACTGAATCAAGATTCAGTGAATTTGACTCGATTACAGTCTGTGATGGCTTGCAGGGCTGAAATGACGGGACGATGTCCGCAGAGATGTCTGCATTCAACGGGGTGGGGATTCCAGATGGCTCTTGACTCAAACTACACTCCTGGGGTGATTGATCGAATGAACGAAGTCCCAGCGTTTGAACCCGAGCCGTCATAAAGCAGGAAAACACAGCCGACTCCCATTTCAGATCTTGCACGTCCGGAAGCTCCACGGGACTGAACTGGCATGCCGTACTCCAGAACACCGCGGCGAGGACGGAGTCCCCGAGACCTGATCGTTCGGCCAGCTGGTAATATTCCTCCGCAAATTCTTTAAAGGACGGGGCTCGCTGGATGAGCGCGCTGAGACCCGCGAGGAATGCCATCTCTTTTCTTGGTTGGTCTCTCTGTCACGAATGCCAGCAGTGCGTAAACTCGCGCTCTTGCTTCTAGACGGGCAGGCAGGATTCCGAGGCAGAGATGCAATCAAACTCGGACATTTATTGAAACAAACAAAGAAAAACGCAACGAGCTACGCAGAGCTCCACAAGCTGACCTGAAACGTTAGCGACCAACAAAGAACATAACATGGGGCGTGAATTTAAACATAGACTAATCAAACACACCTGGGCAAAACACGGCTGGCAGAGGGTAACACACTAATGAAAAAGGGGCAGAGGTACAAACAAGGCAAAGACACAAGGAACAGGTATGTAAACAAAGAACGGGGCACATGACACAATAGAAAACATACACACAGCACCTAAACCGAAAACAAACACAAGGCAACGCCTCTGGCGTGACACTTAGGATTAGTATAGGTATTTTATCGTACCTGCCGAGAGTAGAAGTACACAAAAACTCTGCCTTCAGAACGAGAATCTAAGTAGGTTGGTGCAGATATTAATAGAAGATCTGTTTTTGCATCAGAGTTCAGATCAACCACACAAACCTCGGCTCCAAAGTACGATCCAATCTGAGGCTGAGAAAAAGGGGAAAAATCTGTTCAAAATCAAATCCTCAAAATGTAAAAACTTGAGGGCCTTGACTAGTTTTCTGTACTATATTTGTTCTTAATAAGTAATCCTATTTTTTATAGCACTGCTTATAGCTGAACTAAGCTTAATCCATAATTGATGAACTTTACAGTTATTGAACTGGATTAACACCAAATTGACTGTCTTTAATTTAGGTTTATTTATCATGGGTTTTCATTAGGTGACTAACATAATTTCTGGTCCTTGAATCTATGTGAATTCACAAGTACTTCCATGTGGTTGTTTCTGGAGTCCAATAGAAGAAAACATTACATAATAGAACATGACATGTAGAAAATAACATTTACTGTATTTGGTGAAATATTTATATTCACCTTGGGTGAATCCACCAGCCCGTTAGCGGCATTATTTCCAATTATTGAAATCATCACTTGTCCTTTATGCCTGTATCTTGGTGCTCCCAAAATCACAAGCTTTTTTTTAGACCGTGTTGCTATCGTCATTGAATATCCTGATTAGTAAATAAAAAAAATACAGTCATCATTACTTACCCTCACAGAACCATCGGTCACAACATGCTTTCATTATATGTGGAAATAATAAACTCAACATTTACTCAGAATGTTCACAGAAAATATGATTTCATTTTTTGGTATTTTATATTCTAATTGTTGCTCCCTGCAATAAATAAAGACAGTTTGATGTATTTCTCACCTAGGTAACTATCTTGCTCACTTCCCAGTTGGAAGTCTGATGAACGGCCATTGTGATAGTGTTCCTGATATCCACCCTGCTCTTGGAAAGCTCCCACAGAACTCATGATCAGGCTAACCTGAACAAAGAGGTTTGAATCAGTTTGTTTTCTTTCCTTTTACACCACTTCACAACAAAATGTCTGGTTGCCTTAGGCTCTTAAGAGAACTCTTAGTGGTAATTTGTTTATAATTACTGTATCTGTACTGTATCTAAGGATTTTCTCAGTTTAAGTAGTTTGTTGCCAATGGAAAATGGTCAATAAAAGTGTTTTTCAAATGCTTGGTGTACTGAGTTACGTTGGATTTAAACACTGCACTAAATCCATCCTGAGCAAACCCCATTGTAGCAGAACCACCAGTGGAGTTAACACCTGAAAGAATATATAGGGAAAATGCAATAAGACTATACCATAAGCAATATCATATTGACTGTCAAATTTATTTTTTTTCAATGTTTCCCTCTTCTACATTTTTCTTGTGTTAATTTCTCTTATTTGTAAATTTACCTTCAATAGCAATGTTTTCTTCCAGTTTTTCACGGATGCTGTCCAGAGCGTCAAAGTCAGTCACATTAAACACACGTTCAGGAGCAGAAGCTATAACATGCAACTGCTGTTTTGCGCGGGAATCTTCAAAAGCTTCACCGATCTTTGGGAAGAGACAAGACAAGTCATTTTTAGTTCATTCAGACATTTAGTCCTGTTATATCTTGTTTAATGTAAAGATAAAATCTCATTTTTTTCACTGATGAATTCAATGTTTGTCATCATTATACTCTGAAATTGTAAACACTGTAGTCATACCTAGTCATATCTAGTCATTGTATATGAAAACATGAAAACACTAGAGTTTTCAAAATTCTAAAAACACACACACATTAAATTATTATGAAAATAGTCAAAACTGAATCAACTACTTCAATGAGAAAAATGGCTCAAAAGAGTGATTTGTTGACAGCTTGGACAGTCTTTCAGAGCCTCATTAAAAATATGGTTTAAATCTTGAAGGCCTTGAGTCAAAAAAACACGGATCTTACGCCAATAGCAAAACGGATAATATTCTTCTTTTCCGCCTGTTCCACAGCATCTTTGAGATGACGTTCATCATTTGATCTACCATCAGTGATAACAATTAGGATTTTAAGAGCTGATTGCCTCGCCCCTCCTTCAGTAATGAAGAGCTCATCTCTGTTCAGTGGAAATAAGAAATGCATCAAACACAGTGTTGAGAACAGCTATTAGAAGTCACATACTGGTATAGCTGTTTGTTAACTTTATTCCTTATAGGTGTTGCACTTTCAGACTCAGAAAAACAATTAGTATTTCTCAAGATCACCCAAACATCCCCTTAAAGAAATAGTTTACTCAAGAATGAACATTTGCTAAACTTTACTCAGCCTTACGCCATGTAGATGAGTCAGAATGAGAGTCTGATGCTAGTGAGTGAAAAAAGGTATCTGTGAGGATTTCCAGTCAGGATTTAGACCGTATCATAGTACTGAGACCGCTCTAATTAGAGTTACTAATGACCTGCTTCTATCATCTGATCGTGGTTATCTTAGGGCGTTAGGTTAGGGCCGTTACTTTTTACACTTTATATGTGTCACGTCGTGCGTGCTGAGGTGTAGTTGCGGCTGCGCTCCTCAGCAGGGACTGAGAGGCTTGGACACAAGGAACTTCAGAGTTGACCATTTATTAAACTAAACATAAAGCTTACGAGGAAGCGACCAACGCAGACTAAACACTTGGTACACATGAGACTTTAACAACGGACCAACAGCACTAAACAGAACATGCTTTAAATACAAACTAATTAACATAAAGATTCCTGACACCTGAAGACACAGCTGGGGCAAAATCAACCACAAAGGAAAGGGGCGTGGACACAATGACAGCAGACACAAGTTCCTGGAACGCCTGGGGGCGTGACAATATGTTACCCTTGGGAGATGTTATCATCAACAGTAACTTCTTACTGTTAAATTCTGACAAAACCTAATTATTAGACCTAAAAAGGTAATAATCTAGAAGACTGTCTAACACTTGATGGCTGCTCTGTCAGTTCTTCTTCATCAGTTAGGAACCTAGGTG
>JAUMHR010000062.1:2189073-2212821 GCA_032361145.1 Enteromius fasciolatus | reverse complement strand
CACACAGGTCTGTTGCAAGAGTATTTTTTTGTTTCAGTGAAATTAACTATAATCTGATTATTTTGTGAACACCTCCTCATTTTTATATATATATATATATCAGATAGCTCAGATGTGCTCACAATGAGTTTGATTCCCATCTCAAGGTCTTTCCCAATTATTGGAAAGATGTAAAGGATAAAGACATAAATCAGTCTGATAATAAATCAGTTTTAGTGACTCGAGTGTGTTGAAACCAAGCAGCTGTCTGATGGTGAACACCGCATTAGCTGTGGAATCTGGGAAATAGTAACTTCAATGAAAGCTTCATTCTGTCATGGAATAAAAAACAAAAACTAACCGCTCACAATTATGACTTTATTATAACTCAATCTTAAAATTGCCTCCTCTCAAGTGTTACAAACTTACAGCTGACTTCTTCTGAGTTTACTTTTAATTGTGAGTTTACCAGAAATATTTTATTGTTGTGTGTAATCAAAATCTAAAGGTAATAATGACTTTTATCCAGCGATTCTGATTCTGTTCATTTATTATTTTATTTCTTTACATGTAAATACCTGTCCACTCAGATCTGACGTCCCTTCGATCACCCGACAGCTGCTTCAGAGTTCGTAATCCAGACAGAACTAGAGCCACTGGTCTGCTGCATTATCAGAAGCACTGCATAAAAGATTAAGATGATATTAGATTGCTGGAGATTTCAGTTGTACGTTACACAAATCTGATCCCAGGTTAGTATTTTATCTTTGAGCAGCTTCGTATTAAACTGCTTTAAATTACAGTCGCGAGCTAGCCGTGAGAAATCAGATTTTTGAAAGCAGATGTTCAAACAAAACATGTTTTCTGCGTATAACACTCCCACAAAACCCACAGACCTTCACTGATCATCTCCTTGACCTATATAAACATTTACTAAATGCTATAGTGACCGCTAACTAGGAGAAGAAATCAATGAATTATAGCAGGGAAGTGAAAGTATGTGCAACATTATTCATAGACAACACTTCAAGGAAGTGTCCTTAAAATGCTATTAATGTAGTGCTAGTATAACCCGAGTGAAAGGATGTCTGACGAGAGCTGGGATAGACTGGAATCCTGATCATTTCAGAAGAACTCCAGAATGACTTGATTCTGGTGCAGACTAAGAAGTCAAAAGGGTTCTTGTTTGTTAGTATTGACCATTCAGAACAAAGTCTAGCGCAGTCTTTTGTCAAACACATCAGATCTGTCCTCTTCCCAAGATCCAAGGTCAGCCTGACATCTGCTTGCTTCCCTTGCTTATCAGTTCTGCTTCCCTTTAATGCATGCAAAAAATAAACACAAATCAAAAAACAGTTGTTGATGAAATGGTATATAAGTGCTCTAAATGAGCTATGATGTGACTTTAAAGTGGTTTTTAAGTATATAGTGCATTTCCAAATCAAAGCGTTGTTTTATGCATCTTAAACGTGCGGTGCATTTAAAAAGTGAGAACAGATGCTCAGTCATGTTTTACAGAAGTAAGGGCTCAAGGTGTCTGCCCCTCGATGTCCCAAAGTTCAAACGGCACGTCAGTCATTAACCAGCGTTCCTAAACGAACCTCCCCTCTCTGTGTCCTGCTCATTTGCTCTGGAGACATTGCACAGAATCTGCGTGTGTCAGTCCTGCCATCCATAACTACAGGTGAGAGATTTTTTTTTTCAGACTCTCTTTCCCTCCCTTACTTTTGTTTTTTCTCTGTGTATCTTACAGGAGTCTTGTTGGTCGGTGTCAAACGTGTCCTGTGGTGTTTACTGAAAGAGAATTGAAGTTGCTTAATATTGCTGTACTGGCTCCCTTCTGCAGCTCTTAGATTAGCTTGTGCACGGATCAATAGTTCTTCAGCTTTCTTCAGAACGACCTTCGTCAGCTGAGAGAGCAGTGGAGATGAGTTCTCTTCTGCGTCCGCCGGCGGTCAGTCGATTCATATCTGTGCGGCTCAAGAGCGCGGCTTCCTCTCGGTCCCTGCAGGCCAAGCGTGACCGTGACCCCTCGGCACATGCCTTTCTGAACTTTGAGGATCCTCAAGCGTTCCAGGTGAAGAGTTTCTGGGAGCTGATCCGAGCTCTCGGAGTCTTCAGGCTCTGCTCGTTTCCTGTGCTGGTTAATAACTGTGGGAAGGTGAGGCAGCAACAGATGAACCGCTAATGAAGCACACTATTGACTCGACAAAGACATTCCACATACTCACATAGATATATCATCTCTGTAGCAGTGGAAACAAAACCAGCAGAGGTCCTAATCCAGATCCTTGCAGCACTCCGCTGTGAGATTAGTTCTTTCCTCATTTCCAGAGATTATAGTCAGACAGGATCTAAACCATCTTTGAATATCGATGTCAGTGTAGATCGAGATAAGGAGGGAAATATAACATTGAGAATATCTGTTTGACAGGAGCTGCTTTGATAACATTTAATGTGTCTGATTATCTGCTGTCTATCGAAGCTGATGACCATTACGAGGAAGGTTTTGGGCCAGCGATGTTTCTGCCTGCTCGTGCGACCGTCTGTGTACGCTCAGTTTGTGGCCGGCGAAACAGAAGATGAGATCACGGACTCCATGCAGAAGATGAGCTCTCTGGGGCTCCACCCCATGCTGGCCGTCCCCATCGAAGAGGACCTGGGAGAGAGCAGCGGGTATTTTTGTGAACCTGTAAAACATGTTGTTGTTCATTTATGCTTCAATCTCATATTAAAAATAAAAACTCTGGCTATAACCCTGTGTGAAGGTACAGTAGAGCAGCACCTCAGAATGAACTTGTGATTCTTTTCTTCATTATTTTTGCACAACATCCAGGTGAAATGTTTTTTGTTTGTTTTTCTTTTTCTTTTTTTCCCCAATTTGATTTGTTTTGTGCACTAAGCATTCATTACTGCATTAATTCAAAACTGAAGCATATTTTAGACTTTATTGAGCTCACCTGCACCACAAGGCCCTCTGAGCCCAGGGGCAGAGCTGCACCATGGGACCCAGTGAACATGTAGCTCCACATGATCAGTTTTCTTTTTTTTACCTTTAATTTGCATTAGTTTCGCAACCCATTGAGCAATTATTTCCTAGGAATGATGGATTTGTAGCAATGCAGTTTCTTGCTTTTTCCGTACCTGTGTGAAACTTTATATTGCATTAATAAAATACAATTTGGTTCTTTTGGCATCTATAGATTGTAGAACAAAATTCATTGTCAAATACTCACAATGTGACTTTGATCACCGCAGGGAACGTCGATATGAAGACAACCTGGCATCCATGCTGGAGTGTGTGCACATGTCTCACAGCAAAGGCTGGAGTAAAAATCCCATGATGCAGCTGAAGATCACTGCTCTCGTCAGCCCCGAGCTGTGTGTGAGTGTGTCTCTATATGAAGTACAGCTGACTCTAGCAGTATCAGTAAAGATATGAACGTCTGTCCAGGTGAAGCTGACGTCTCTGCTGAAGACCGAGCAGTATGATCTGAACGTGATCGTGAGAGCCATGGAGGGAGAGGTACAGATATGATTCCTCTCTGTAATCAGCTGCTATCTAGCCTGTAATGCTTTAGACGTTGTTCTTTGTAACCGATAGGAAGTGGTGTTCGCTGGTCTGAGCGAGAGTGAAAACACACACTTACTGCTGGGCCTCCAGAGACTCCACAGAATAGGAGAGGTACTAAACCTTAAACCCGAGTGACGTGAAGGAGCGTCAGCGCTGACGCTGTGTGTTCGCAGGCGAGCGTTGATAAAGTGCGAGTTCTGGTGGATGCGGAGTACACTTACATGAACCCTGCCCTGTCTCTCATCACCACGGCCATGATGAAGAAGTTCAACCATCACAGCGCCTGGATCTGGAACACATACCAGTGCTACCTGAAGGTCACTCACATCACACACATAAACACATCTACTGAATGAAAAGCAGATTTTATATCCCTAATGTTTCTTCACTAGGAATCGAGGAATCTGTTGCTTGAAGCCGTTCAGATGTCCGTCGATCAGAGTTTCTGTCTCGGGGTTAAACTTGTCAGAGGAGCTTACATGGACAAAGAGAGAAAACTAGCTGAAAAAGGAGGCCGAACAGATCCAGTCCATGAATCATGGGAGCGAACTAATGACAGGTGATTTTGACTCTTCATACCTTCATCAAGTAAAAGAAGTTTTAGTATAATCGTGTAAACATCAAGCTTGTGGTCCACGTTACTTTATATTCTACAACCGTAGCTTGCTTTTTGAGGAAAATCACGTTAAAGTAGGAGTATTTTTAAGCTCATGTTTAGTCTGTTATAAAATCCGTAATAAATTTCATCTTACATTTTGGCTGTATAAATAACATCCGCACCAAATTGCTTTTGTTGTTAATGTCTTTTGTTTTTGTACTGACTTAATTACAGAGTTCCCGAGGGAATAGAATACAGGAAATATGCAGTGATTTCTTTTATTATTTTATTTACTTCACTATTTCAGTGGATATACACTGCTCTTTGTGGTTGTGATATCGGTTTTAATGTCAGTAACTGCTGTTTTGTTTATGTATTTATTCAAATCTAATGCTTTATTTGTTTCCTTGAATCTGAGCGTTTTAAGTGCTGTTTTAAGTGTTTTTCAACGTTGTGTCTTCTGTGCAGTTATAACGGATGTCTCGAGCTCATGCTGAGGCTTATTTCAGAGAAACCCGAGCGTTTCATGATGATCGTGGCCAGTCACAATGAAGAGTCGGTCCGGCGGGCCGTGACATGGTACTGCTGCGTTACTGACCAGTCCTCTCTGACTGCGTGGAGCTGGCTGATGTTCACTGCTGTGTGTGTGTTTCAGCATGCAGGAGCTGGGGCTTCACAGGGATGCTGGAGCTGTGTGTTTCGGTCAGCTGCTGGGCATGTGTGACCACGTCTCTCTCACTCTCGGTAAGAAGAGCTTGACTGATAACGTGATGCGATGTTCTTGGCCCTCTGGTTCTGACCCTCGGGTCCTCTTCTCCTCCAGCTCAGCAGGGTTTCTCGGTGTATAAGTCGGTGCCGTACGGCTCGGTGGAGGACACGCTGCCGTATCTGGTGCGCAGGGCGCAGGAGAACCGCACCGTACTCCAGGGAATACGCAAGGAGCGAGATCTGCTCCGACTAGAGCTCCGCCGCAGGCTCCGAGAGAAGATCATGGGATAAAGAGAAATCACTGAGACGTTAGCCTTTAGAAGATGAGAACAATAGCGCCTTCTAGTGGATAGTAATGATGATGTGGGTTTAAAACAAACAGGAATACAAAATTTAATACATGTTCCTGGTGTTACTGTTCACAATTCACCAGCGCAAATCATTTCAAAGAAGTCGTCTGCCTTTCTAACACACTATTTAGAATAATTAGCATAATTTACATTTATTTTATAGAGTCTCTTCTGCTCACCAAGGCTGCATTTAATAGATCAAAAACCCAACAGTAAATCAGTATATTGTGAAACATTACCATCTAAGCAGCTGTTTTCTGTGTTAAAGTGTGATGCGCTGCTGCAGTCTTCAGTGTCACTGGGAACATTGTCAGCCACAGACAGAAAACATACATTAAAATATTCCAAACAGCCTCTCTAACATGTTTCTAGGTGTTTTGTCTCTCAGCACCTGTGCCTGAGCGCAGCGCTGTTTACCTGACCTCACTTTAAACCCTCTCTTTGTCCAACACCAAATGGAAGAGAAACGAGTGGAGGTGGCAGAATGAGGGAGTGCTTCGAGGTCATTATCACCTGGACTTTAATGGCCTTCCTTCAGTTTCTAACACACACACACACTCACTCAACACCTGAGCAAATGCCATGCAGGGCTGGAATAGACTCTGTGAGTATAGTGACACAGACACGGTGTGAAACAGACAGATGCCATTTTATTTCTTTTCATGATCTATTTAAAATGTTCACATAATCTGTCATAAACTCTGAATTCAGGTAAACATTGGCACTTTTTGTCTCCAGTAAAAGTGACCCAGTTATTCTAATAATAATAATAATAATGATTCATTGTGTTTATATGGCACTTTTATGCTTTTTCTAAGCATTCAAAGTGCTCTTCATCGTGAGGGTATCTTCTCGTCCATCACCAGTCCTCCGGGATCAAATTTCTCTAATTTCATAATCTTTATAACCCAAATCACTCATTTGTTATCATGACTATTAATGCGCATCTGCCATATTGTAATTTTTTGACAGGACTTTTAATTTTAGTGAGAATAGAGCGTCTAGAGCTAACTAAACTGTTAACTGTTGGCCGTACTAATTATTTGACCAAATAAATTAGATTTACTAATGTTTGACATTTCATGAATAAAAAGCACTAGCGGGTTGTAAGGTATTAATGTTGAAGAATATGGAAAATCTTTTTTTTTTTTTTTTTGCAGATAACACTTGGTTTTGAATTTTGGTTTTTAATGCAGTGATGTTTAAAGTATGGAAAAGTGTCCAGAAGTGTCCAGATGGTTCCACTGTAGAATGTGAATATATTATGTATTCACACGCACAGTTATACAGTTATAAGGAATAATAATAACAACAGTAGTGCAATTAAACTCATTCAGACTTTATTTTGTCATTTAAGCATACAAATAGAAATAGGTCAAATATACATCATTACTCAGTTATTACATCAAGCATTAGTCAGGATAAGACATAACTTCTAACCATCTCATGAACAACAGAGATGTTCTTTTCCTACACTAAGGTTATTTTTAATTATAAACCACAGTATTTAGATTTGTCTCTCCAATGCAGTCATAAAATGTGCAGTGCTTCCATGATCTTCAGAGCAAGGTTTTCACTTTTGTCTTGTGTGTTGCTATTCTCAGAACACCGCTCTTGCGCCAAGGTCAAAGTAAGACCCCTGAGCATGCTGTGGCTGTCTGTATATATGTCTTAGGGGTAAATGTAGGGAGGACCGAGGATCCTGGCAAAGACGCAGCGAGTAGGAAGGAAAAGGGTTATAAAGGGATGAAGGAGCAGAGGAGTCGAGGGAAGGAAGCAAAGATGGGTGCAGGACCACATCTGGCAGATAGGGGGCAGAATTGAGCTGCGAGAAACTGCCTATCTCTGAGGGAGCTACTGCGGGGTAAGCGTTTGAAGAGGAAGGGCACTGAGGATGACTCGAGGCTGGGTTAAACTGAGACAGTAACTGAGAGCTCTGGATTGAGGGAAAGGACTGAGAGGGAATTTGAGCAGGGTTTGCAGCTTGGGCTGGGATGTGAGGGAAGGAGGGGTTAGGGAATGACTGGGGAAAGGCAGACTGAATCTGGGTTGTGTTTGGGATGGCAGGGACACCGTGGACGGAGCTAGACGAGGGCAGACCCAGGCTCTGGAGCGGATGTGGGTAAGAAGAGTGAGCAGGAGCGCTGTGTTTGGGAGCAGGGAATGAAGCGTATGCTGCGCTAGTGTGCAGGGCATTTGAAACTGATTGCATGGGGCCTTGATGGCTAACATTGGTGGAAGGGAAGGGAAAAGATCCGGCTGTTTGATAAACTGGGTTTGGTACTGTTGGGATGGATGAGGTTTGGGAAACTGGAAAAGAACCGGTCGCTGGAGTTTGAGCAGGTCCAGCAAAGGGCAGGCTGAGGCTAGGGTTCTGCTGAACATGGGGGAAGGAGAAGAGCATCGGGTTTGGGTTCGAAGCTGTCATAATATGGTTAGGAGTGGACTGTGCTGCCGGAGGGAAGGGGAATGCAGTCGGAGTCATGTTTGGGTCCGAAGGAGTGTGAATTGGGTTGCACTGTGGCACTGTAGGGAAGGATAGACTCTGACACGGAGGGGATGATGGATCAGGGTCGTTTGAGGACTCCACTGGAGGAAAGGGAAAGGCTGTTTGGGCTGGGTTCTGGACTGCAGGAGTTGTTGCATTGGAGGAGCCTAATCCTCCATCGTCCACTTGATTTCTGCCAGGGTCAATCGTTAACCCAGAACCTGGACAAGAAGAGGGGGGGATGGATTGGAAAGGTGGATTTGTGGGTGTATGAGGGCTTAGGTTGTCCTGGGATTGGTCTGTCGGAAGAAGAGCATGGTAGGATGAGATGGGAGGGTATGAAGAGCCCGGAGGAGAGGTTGTAGAGGAGGGCATGGTCGTGGAGGTGTTCAGACCGGGATAGTCCGATGGAGGCATAGAGGAGTACGTGGGTGAGGGAATGGTTGAGGTCGGCGGAAGCTCCAGGTCAGAGCTCTGTGTGGAGGACACCACGGAATAGATGGAAGAAGACTGAGGCAAAGAGGAGCTGAGCTGAGGAGTAGGGAAAGCTGAGGAGTATCCGGAGAGTCCCATCATTTGTCCAGACCTGTAACAAAACATAAGGCTATCTTTAATATACATGCCGATTAACCGCTGTTAGTGTTGCTGTGAGGGGACAGCACTCACCCATCCATCAGTGTGTTGTTCACACTGTTTTCAGAGGCTGTCTGCTGTTGACGCTCCATCGAGGAGGGAATCTCAGAGCTCAAGAACGCCTGTCCAAGCACGAGGGTTTGCTCAGAGACTCTCTGATCTGAGAGAGATGGGACTTCTGTGTGGAAACCTGAGTCCGTCATTGGGAGGGTGGTGTTTATGATGGAGAGGGCGGAGCTTGGGATTTCCACCGACTGTGGGAGGAGCTCCGTGGAATCGCATGGGTCACATGACTCTGAGAGAGGGGTACAGAGAGAACAGCAAAATTTCGGAAACCAGTTTTTAATATAGCATTTTTTTGAGAAGGGAATAAAATCAGTGTAAAAAGTCTTTCTGGACATTCAGATAGTAAATATTCTCACCAATATCCAAACATTCCTCCTGACTGGACGTAATTTTCCTCTTTAGTCTAGCCTCTCTTTGTCTGAGGAAAAAAGAAAAATTGAAAATATTGTGCCAGGTGTTTAAAAGAGATATTTGGTTAATTAATAGATAATACTGGTGATTAACTTACTTCTTGCAGTTCATGCCATTCTCACGAAAGCCCTTCGCAAAAGGATTTGAGTTTATCTTCAATTCAGTGATCTAATAATAATAAAGCAATAATAATAAATTAAAAACACTAAGCAAGCTTTTTCAGGAGAACAATCCTTTTATTTGTACCAATTAAGAAAAATATGTATCTTTTTTTACTATGTCAAGTATTTTTTTTTTTTTGTTCACCTTGTTGTTCTGGTAGGCAGTGACGGTAATGAACTGTGTCTCAGGGAAGCTGAAGGAGTGCTGGGCTCTGCCCCACATCAGGACATCCCGGGCCTCGATCACATGAACCCGCGGCTGGTATCGATGCAGAGAGTGGAGAATGATCTTCAGGAGAAAGAGAGATGCTAATCATCCTTAGAGTTCCTGAGCAATCGTCTTACAAATCCTCAAGTAGTCATTATGACATAAACATTTCACAGTGCTTAACGGCTCATTGCTAAGAATTTAATTTGAACAACTTTAAAGGAGATTTTGTCAATATTTAGATATTCAGCCAAATAGTAGACTTTCACAGCAAATGTCAAAAGGTGCACAGTTACTCACATATCCCTGTGCGTCCAGAGTGTTATTGGTGAGTTTGGCCCGGTGGAAGGATATGGTGCGGTTCTGCCAGTGTTCTCCGGTGGCGGGCGAGTCCGGGTGGATGAAGACACGGTCCGGCAAACGAGCCTCCGCTCCGCCGACCACCTGCCAGCTGCTGTCCTGAAACCGATAGCGAGAGGAATCCACAGGAACGATGTCTAAGAGAAGAATGTAGCGCAGAGATGGGTTGAGTCCTGACAGCTTGACTCGAAGCTGAGGAAACATTCTCCTGAGGAGAAGAGAAGGAGAGAGACGAGTTAAAGCAATGAAATCTGACCCTGGACCACAAAACCAGTCACAAGGGTGAATTTGTATCTGAAAGCTGAATAAATAAATCTCTCCAATGATGTATGGTTTGTTAGGGTTAGGACAATATTTGGCTGAGAATCTGGAATCTGAGGGTGCAAAAAATATATCTAAATATGGAGAAAATCTTTGGGAAAAACTGTCCAAATGAAGTTCTTAGCAATGCATATTACTAATCAAATATAACGTTTTGATATATTTAGTGTATTTACAAAATATCTTCATGGATCTTTACTTAATTAATATCCTAATGATTGTTGGCATCCAAACAATGTGTTGTTGTCTATTGCTACAAATATACACTATATTGTAATGAACAGGACTGATTAATTGAACTGATAACTTCCTTGAGAACAATTTATATAATGATATTCTAGGGAATTGTGCTTTAATTTTATAGCAACCCTTTTATAAACATGACAATGTGTATAAGGCCAGGTTCAAAAGGAAATGATTGATTGAGTCAGTGTGGAAGAAACATCTGCCGTGACTTTAAGAGCCAAAAACACCAATCACTTAAACATATGGGTACACTTATTTTAGATGCTTTCAAAACTGTTGTAACAGAGATGCAAATACAGTTTTTCAAAACATGAATTATATTTTCATCATTGTTGCCACAGTTTTGGAAGTGCCATTTTCTTGTCTAAGACTTTTGTCCATATAGTATTTGTACAAGTCATTGGTGTTTTTGGCTCTTAAAGTCACAGCAGACCAGTCAAGTTCCTCCACTGACTCAGTCAATCGAAATATGAAATAGAATAGAAATATGCTATAAAATTAAAAGCACACAATTCCCTGGAATATCATTTATATGCTCAAACATTAAGATTCACACTCATGAAATGACAAAAGTAGTTAAGCGTGTTGATTAGAAGGGGTGCCAATACTTTTGTCTGTGTAGTGTACCTGTGCTAGGTATGACTGGCCTGTCCGGATGCATACAGATGTACTCACCTGCCCTTCTTAGTGACGATCATCTCGGTGCCCACTGTACTGAACTGTTTCCACAGGTCTGCGTTCTCCAGCTCCATTCTGACGTGGTTCTGATGCGTTCCAGCTGTCTCTGTGGCCGGCGGCAGGCGAGGAGCGAGAACATGAGCTGGACCTTCGTCTGCCAGAGACACATCTGTATGTTAGCCTCACACTCTTGGAAACAGCGCTTTGTTATTGGCATTGATGCTTTAACACCCATGCAGTCTCGTTTCTTTAGATGATTACAATGTTTGTGGTTTCTGTTCACTGAAAGGTTGTTTGGGGAATTCTATGGCATTCCTTTAAAAAAAACCTCTTGAAACCTTTATCAATGGCTTGATGAGTATATATCAAGTCTGTTCGTTTCTATACAACACCAGATATTTGAGATATTCTTAGCACTCATTAAACTTATCTATTCATTATTTGCATTTTTGGTTCCATAAAGGGTTAACATCTGTGGAAACTTTCCATTTCATAAAATGTTCTTCACAATAAGAAAAGGTTTCGTTCTAGGACTGTTCGCTAAAACATTAAACTAAAACCTTTATAAAAATGGTATTGTAAGGTAGTTGCTTGAGGATTTCATACACTAAAATAAGTAAACCTAAAACTGCAATAGAAACCAAGAAAAACTATATACATATTAGCAAGACTACAATTTTAACGGAAACAAGGCTGTACTAAAGACTATAAATATACTGAAGTAACCTGAAAACATGTTTTTTCTGGAACAGTTGAACCTTTTCCTTGAATGCTGTTTTTAAGAGTATCTAAGCTAACGTCTTACCTCTGTAGAAGCAGTCGCTCCGTCTCTGGGGGCCCAGGGCCAAACTAGGGTACATCTCCACACCCAGCATGTTTCTAGAAGATGTGCTTCTGTCCTCGCTTGGCTTTGACTTTATCAGTTTTAAATCAACACCTCATAATGGAGAAATTCTGTCTTCTTTGCTGCTGCTGATGACTGTTCTCTTCCGTATCTTCTTTTCTAATGCCTCTGCATCTGTCTCTAGAGCACTATATAGGTGAGCACACCTTCACACGTTCACCAAATGGTGAGGTCTTCACACGTCTTCTGCTGTTTCTTCAGCCTCCATCTTTAGGCCCAGCACTCTCTGTTAAATCAACAGATTGTTTCAGATTGTTTAGCACATCAAACCTAAAACATCAGCACATGCCTGCTTCAGCAGCAACTGTTTTCCTTTCCAAACTCTAAAATGAGTTTTCAGTGTTTTTCGGTCTGAGTTGTATTAGCCAGCGTCTGAGCTGACAGCTATCTGCGAATCTCTTACTGATCCACATCACACCCGCAGAAAGAGAAATTAGATTATTTGTGACCCCAGACCACAAAACCGGTCTGAAGTCGCTGGGGTTTATTTGTAGCAATAGCCAAAAATACATAGTATGGGTCAAAGATTTTAGATTTTTTTTTTTGGTCAAAAATTCTTAGGATAGTAAGTAAAGATATTTAGTCAATTTCTTACTGTAAACATATTAAAACTTAATTTTTGATTAGTAATATGTATTGATTAGATCTCATGTGAGAACTTTCAAGGTGGTTTTCTCAGCATCTAGATTTTTCTGTACCCTCAGATTCCAGATTTTCATATAGTTGTATATCCGTCCACGTCATACATCAATGGGAAGCTTATTAATTCAGCTTTCATATCATGTATAAATCCTAATTTCGAAAAATTAAGACTTATGACTGGTTTTGTTGTCCAGGGTAAATCACTCAATCACTTCTCAGATGTTTCTCCAACAAAAAGGCCGGAATAATCTCATGATTTTATCCAAAACTACAACAAAAAACATGTCTAAGGATATTAGATCACAACAATAATGTTTATACATAAAATACAGTACAGTACAGCTAGAAGAGAAAACGTACAATACAGTTAAAACGAGTTTTTATTAGTTCACTGTATGTTTCATAATTTATAATTAAATTTACATTTTCATAGCATTTATAATCTAGGTTAATGTTAATATTGTTCATTTATAAATACACTGGTTTATCATTTTAATTCATATTTGTGCATAATACACTAACTAATGCCAGTCTGAAAAGTATATGTTTAAACTATACTTTAAATACATTACATTATATCACATTATATTATTACAGCATATGACAAGAGTTTTGAAAAACAAAGGAATATATTACAGTAAGTAATCTCTAGAAATAGACAACAAAACATTGTATGGGTTTCTTTTACGCTAAAAGTCACCAGGATATTCAGTAAAGATTATGTTTCATGAAGATATTTAGTAAATCTACTGTAAATATATCCAATCTTTGCTAAGAACTTCATTCGAACAACTTTAAAGATGATTTTCTCAATATTGAGATGTTTCTGCTCCTCAGATTCAGATAGTTGTCTCTCAGACAGATGAGAGAGATGATTATTCAGGACTGTGGTAACGGCTGGTTCAGTGTTGTGTTGGTTGGGTCCTGTGCTGACTGAGCTCGTGTTTCTCCCGCAGCGAGAGGAAAGAGGAAGCTCAAACTGAAACAGAATGCATGTCAGCTGAGTCTCTGTCCTGAATCTGAGGAGCCTGGAGGGATGTGAGGTGTCCGAGCTCGGCCGGTGGTCAGAGAGGTGTTTAACACAGTTTGGTCACTGCTGCAGTTTGTTCTGAAAGATAAACACCATCCAGATGTCTTCTGACAGATTCACAAATGCTTCTGAAAACACTTTCATAAAGCACTGCTTACTTCAGGAGCTCAAGCTCTCCGTCTCCTGTCCTTCAGCAGAAACATTTTGAATTATTGGCTCTGTGTCCAGCAGAAGTGTATGTTATATCACGATCTTCACAAACGAGCACGACTTTAGACTCAATCACCAGAAGTCCCTAGCATCACCAGCGTTAGGCTTCTGAAACTGGAGTTAGACCGAGAGAGGCAGTGAGAGATGAGAGGACTGAGCTGGTTAGTGTTGTTGTAGTTGTTGTTTGTGAAGGAAGTGGAGGTGTCGTCTCAGAAGGGGGTCCGGGTCATTACTTTGACTTTATTGAGTGTGTGATGAGCTAATGTGTTTATGAGAGCCCAGGTGTGTGTTTCTGAGCTACTGCAGATGAGCCGGAGGACTCCTGAACAAACGCAGGCATTAGTGGATTTTACGGAAAGTAATGTGTTACCGTACTTACTTGTGTTTCTTTATTTATTATTGTTTTCATTATAAAACGTTTGTCCTTTATAAATGTTAAAGCCCTTTCAATACACCTCAGGCTGAAGGAAATGATTCGTGTCAAACACTCTTGATGGATTGATGAAGTGTCGCTCAGTCTCACACACTCTGTATGAATGGAAACGATCTGTGATTCTCATCTAACTCAGTGTTTCGAGAAACAGGATACACGTTCTGCTCTTAAAGGATATTTACCCTGAAATTACAGTGACCACATACTTTGACCAAACTATTATGGTTTTATTTATAATCAGTAATCTGTGGAAAATATGCTGAAAACAAACACACTATTTAATTGTACACATTTTATTGGTACCATTACAGTTTAACACCATGTGTAATTTTACTGTAAAATATAAGATGTATGATTTTTTTAAAGAACTATACTGAAAATAAAAACATGGACAGATTAGAAACTGCCAGAAAAGTTCATAAACATTTAACACTGTGAAAGAAGATGAAATATAAGTTTTTACTGTAAACACGACGAAAGGGTTAAAAATATTATAGCGTTCATGATTTCATGTAACCCGACGGAGAGCTTGAGTATTCGAGCACCTTCTGATCAGGATCGATCGATCACATGATACTTCTTGGACATTTCATAACCGGGCTTTCTGGATTTTCTAGTCACATGACTTCGAGTCTCTGGGGTCAGGATCAGGTCAGAGAGTGTTTGGTGAAGGTGTAGTCTTAACCTTATCTCTACCTCTGTTCACCGAGGACCGCGTTCACATCACAGGCTGCTCTCAGATATAATAAATGTAAATTCATTCAGTTCAGAGCCACGTCATAATAAACACGACATCATTACGACATGGGAAGCTCCAGCCATCATGACATAAACCACACTCATCACAAGAAAAGCTGGCGATGCTCAGTAAACAGAAGTGTGCTTTTGGTCGAGTCAGACGCTTCAGTTCTCGTGAAGAAATCTGAAGCTGACCACAGACCACAAGAGTTCAGATAAAGGATAAAACTCACAGCTTGAAACACAAAGATGGTTGTTTTTTTAAGGTTTGCAGTATCATAGCTCCACAGAGCGAACGGAAGGGTGATAAGGTCTGAGATCTGATGCTGTAGTTCCTGATTGTCGTGTGTGTGGTGTTCAGTATTACAGCTGACCACACACCCAGCTCTCAGACGATCACATGTTCTTCACACAGAACCCTGCACAGATAAGACGTATATATAGCAGGCTCGAGAACAGAGCGCTGATTTATTCTCTCGGGTTCTGAGAGTCAAAGTGCAGCTGGTTAGAGATTAACAGGTTCTGAGATGGACGCACTGACCGGGATTCTCCTCCTCAGCTCGGCTCTCGGGGTTTACGTGGTTTCTTCTCTTTATTTCCTTCGCAATCCATTGATTCTTCATAAGAAGAAACGGCTGGAGTTCTCCTGCAGACACATCTCACACCGAGGAGGCAAGTCAACCCTTTCTTCTGCGTTTACCAGAGGTGTCCAGCAGCGACCCGTTCTTCAGCTTACTGAAGCAGACATTTTCAGTATCTAGACTTTATTGGGGAAATAATTTTTCAGCTGATTTTTTACTTCTACTCCTTACATTTTAAAAATAGCCTTGTCCTTTTTCATTTTAGCTTGGTTTCACACAAACAAACAAACATCGTGGTCGCATGAGAAACATACTGGTGACTATACTCGTTCCAGAGTAACACGTTATTCCAAACTATTCGAAATATTTCTTTTATTTGTGTACATTCACAATAAAAACAGCTGCGTTTTCTAAATAAAGGAAACTAATTGGAGGCCGTTTTCTGGAGAGCGCGTCACAGAAACTGAACTTCTGCAGAGAAGCTGCTTCTTTCTTTCGTTAGAAAAACATATTTGGTATCTGGGTCTATTTCTTTTCTGTATAGCTTTGTTTTTCTCTCAAGATGTTCGCACTAGACGTGATGTGAATCGTTCTGCTGCCTTTTCCTTAAATAAAATAAAAAATACCTGGAAACAAATGGAAAAGGTGTTTTTAATGGGTCACAGCCACGTATCAATTCCAATGTAATTTAATTGTAATTTCACATTACCCTGTCGCTTAATAACGGCTTCATAAAATAACTAAAATTAATAAAAAAAATACAACTGCACCCGTTTATTAAGAGCCTATCGCTAGTACAAAAGTACAACAAAATGTAAACGTATTAAACTAGTTAAAAATATTTTTAGGTAGGCCTATACTATTATACTAGCAGGTGAAATGATGTATGAGAACAGCTCAAGGCGAAACACCAAAACTTACACCGACAGTTTTTGCACAAATTCTTAGCTGATAACAAAACAGAGCTGGAAGGAAACCAGGCTAATGTTGTGATCAGTCGGCTACGCTAAGCTTTTGTGCTTCATGGCTTTGTTTCCCTTTCATTACTTTTACTTTCATTTCAAGTAGTTTAGAAATCAGTACTTTTACCCCCGAGTAAAAACCTCAGCTTCTACAGAACTCGAGTACTGAATGTGAGTACTCGTGACACCAGCGCCGTTTACATGTTTGAGTTCAATCACGCGCGTCTGACCACAGCAGCGGTCATCAGCACAACAACAACAGTGCAGGGGTCAGCAGTAAAGACCCTGCTCCAAGAACATATTTGGTGCCTTTCCTACTGTAAATATAACAAAACCTCATTTTGATTAGTAATATGCATTTCTTTCTCAATATTTAGATCATTAATTAATATAATACTTCAAATTGAAAATAGTATTTTAAATATTTGAATAACTATAATTGTTTTGATTGATTTAGAGATGAACGGATGATTTGTGATGATTACAGGATGTGGAGAGAAGATAGAAAACACGATGGAAGCGTTCACACAGTGAGTCTCTTCTTCTGTCACGTGTCGTGGTCTCTTCTTCTTTAACTCTGTGTTGTGTCGTGGTCAGTGCTGTGTCTGTGGGCACGGAGATGCTGGAGATGGACTGTCATCTCACATCGGACGGTTGTGTGGTGGTTTCACACGATAACAACCTTCTGAGACAAACCGGATACGATAAAACGGTGTCATCTCTCCGATTCCAGGTAGTTATTATATCCTTCGGCCCTCTGTAATCTCTGTGTGACCGGGACGGCTCTCGAGTCCTGTTCTGTGTGTTTCAGGATCTTCCTCTCTATGAAGAGCGCCTCGAGGTCACGTTTTATGTTGGTAAGTCCTGTCCTAGGCTTCTGGACTCTGTACGCAGTGCTGGGCAGAAACACCTTCCTGTAATTGCATTGCTTTTCCAGCAGTCCTCTCATTATAACACACCAATTACAGACATCATGAAAGATTCATCGTTATAACAAACATTTATCAGGAGGGGGTGTGCTGGATTTTTTTTTATATTTAATGGAGAAAAACGTAACGTAACTAGTAACTAATTACTAAGTACCTTTTGAATTAAAGTAACTTGCTGAACACTGCTGTATGAAGCTCTAGTTATCATATCATGCTCTTGTCATGTGAAGGACACTTCAGCACAGGGAAGGACAGAAAGTTTGTCCTGCTGGAAGATCTCTTCAAGAAGTTTCCCAGCATGCCAATGCTGCTTGAGATCAAAGAAAACAACGACGTGCTCATCAGAAAGGTCTGATTAATGCGTTCAACCCTCTTTAATTCAGTTTCTAAGAGTTTGTTTCATCTTCTGTGCTTTTGAAATCCATCTCTGTTCTAGAAATAATTAATCATAATTAAAATATCACTGGACACTTCACTGTTACTTACAACTGAATGAAAACGTAATTTTACAGTAAATGCAATTAGGCGAGTGATTTTTAACCCACTTAAGTAGAATAGAACAGCATTGATATATGGTTAAAGACAAGCATTTATAGTAGAATAAAATGCATTTTTATTTCTACAGATTTTATTGACTTATTAAAGATTTAATGACTATCAGAAACTATCAGGTATATGTTTCTCTAAACCTACCCTAACAGTCTACTAGAAATGAATTAGTTGACGTATAGTTACAAAGTAACTTCTAGTTAGCAGAATGTCTACAGAGGAAATAATAAAGTGTAACTAATTACTACAAGTGTGTCTATTTAAGGCATTTTATTTCATTAATATTACACCATCTAGCAGTTATAAATGTAGGGTGCAGATCATCAAATACCTATTGATGACTACCCTTCCTTATGATCGATGTTTGAAGGTTTTCATTCGCTTCTCAATCCAGCAGGAGTCGTCGTGACTCTCAGTAGGTTAGCTCTCCTCGGTCCTGATGAAGGGAACGAGTGTGTTTTGTTGCTGCAGGTGTCTGATCTCGTCAAGCGCTATCGCAGAGAGAGCATCACAGTATGGGCTTCTGAAGAGTCTGGGGTTATGAAGAAATGCAATAAGCAGGTACAGTATCCGTCCTAAAACACACGTCCAAGCCTTTAAAGCTTACATCCCTCTTATATATATCTGTGTGTGTGAGCAGAACCCGTCCATGCCCTATATGTTCACCACGAGTCGAGGAGTCCTGCTTCTATTGCTCTTCTACACCGGCCTTCTTCCCTTTGTTCCTCTGAGAGAGAGTCTGCTGCTCTTCTACCTGCCCAGCGTCATCAACAGGTCCCGCAGTAACCTACCTCCGCTGTAGTGAGCCGTTAACCACACTAGCTTCTCTAAACATACTTCTTCAGAACTGCTTTACAGCGAGGGTTAACATGAGCTCACATCATCTCCTAATACATTATCAAACTAATCTTTACACCTTGTTTTACGTCTCACTAACTCTAATGTGATCTCTCAGGACTTATATTCCAGAAGAAGCCGTCCTGAAGAACAGATTTGTGGTGTTTCTGCTCCAGAAGTAAGTCCCGTTTATCTTAAAGCTGTTAAATCACTTCTCCGTCCGGTGTTTTATCGTGTTTGTGGACACGTTTCAGGCTGACCATGAGGAAGCTGTTGTTTGAACACTTGACCAAGAGAGGCTTGCAGGTGAATATGATGTTCTTCAGCTGGTGCAGTCTGAAGCAGGTGTGACCTCAGTTCTCCGTCTCAGGTGCAGCTGTTCGTGTGTAACGAGGAGAGGGACATGGAAGCAGCGTTCACGGTCGGAGCCACGGGCGTCATGACTGATTACCCCACCCTCCTCACTAACTACATCAGAAAACACCCTCCACCTCCCGCTGTCTATTAGCCCCTTCAGCTACCCACCCTAACTACCTGTTAACTAACTCTAGTACACTGTTAGGTTAGGATTAGAACAACCAGAATAAAGTGTTAGCTGACAGTCTACTAATACTCAGTGTTGGGGTAACACATACAGGTAACGCGAGTTATGCTTCTTCAGTAACTAAAGTAATGCATTGCAGACAGTTACAACTAAATATTTCAGATACTTGCAGAGACAGATGAGATTACCGAGAGTAAACCCAGCCCAGGTGACAACAGGAAGTTACTCTTTTCTGAAGTAACGTAATATTGTAATGCATTATTTTTCCCCAACTGTGGTAGTTAGTTCTAGTTAACAGAATGTGTGAAGTGGGCTATTGTAATATGTTACAGAATTATAATAACACAGATTAATAATTTGATTCAAAGCACTTATTGTTTACATACATCTTTACATTGTACTTTTATGTATTGTTAATAAAAAAACACCTGCATGTAATTATTTCTGTAATTATTTCTATTTTTACAAGGTTGACACTACATATACCCTTTGACTGCTTAAACCTACCCGTACCACTAACCTAACCAAAACTAATCCCTTACTTTACCCTTGTACTACATGAATGCTTCATCACTCATTATTCTGACATAACATAGTAGTTAAAGACACCTGATTAGTAGCCAGACAAGTACACCTTAAAACAACCAATGTGAACAGAAGCTTGTTTCTGATCATTCTGGTTTATTGTTAATAAAGCATCTACAGCAGGGACAGATCACATCCTCCTCGAGTCCTTCTAAACCTGTACCAGCTGTTCTGCTGAACACAGAAGAAGACCGGTAATCCATCACTTCCCCTACACAAGCGTAAGAAGAGCGTAGGGTCAGTAAGGACCAGAAACCTTTTGCTTGATGTCTTTGTGTTCAGCAGAAGAAACTTAGGACTGGAGGGTGAGTAATGACAGTGGACTCAGATCACCTGCAGCGGGTCTCGGTCTCGTTCAGAGATCACCACGCTGACCGTCTCGTCCAGTTCTGCGGTCAGTCTCTGTCTGAAGACACTCAGGAAGCCTCTCTCGCTGTTGCTGTGATCGCTGAGAATCACACTGGACCCGGAAGAGACTGCATCCAGAACCTCGTGATGAGACATCTCCCCTGACACCAGAGAACAAGATCAGCACACACACTCCTACAGCGCTCGGTTAGGTGTGTGTGTGTGTGTGTGTGTGTGTGTACCAGTGATGATGAGGTCTGCCTTCACTCCCTGCAGCACAGAAGCTCCGGATCCAGCACACACTGCTACCGTCTTCACGGGAGAGTCTGGATCAGCACAAACACACAATGATCACACACACACACACACACACGCACAGCTTGGACAGAAAGCCTTATGTTCGATCTAAAGGTCTGTTTCTGCTCTGAATGTAGACGAAGCCGAGGCTCTCTGGTACACTACCTAGTGTGTGCTGGTCGCTCAGAGCCAGTCTGAGATGAGACAAACCCAGGTGAGTCTTCATCTTCTGCAGTGCTGTAGAGATGGACACCGGCTGGTCCAGAACACTGAGCCGTCCCTGACCACAGCCCGGCAGAGGAGCCTGGACACACCAGAGAACACACTTCTGTTACCCACCTCACGGAGGATCAGAGCATCGTTCACTAGAGAGAACTGTTTAGGCTATATGAAAGGAAATATGTGGCTCCGCCTACATCTGACTATGATTGGACGATATTCTCCAGCTCACCTGAACTAACCTAAAGTTTAATGAAATTACAGACTCATTAATACTGATGAGGCGGTGTTGCTGTGGACTGACCGGCTGGATGTGTGTGATGTTGAGGGATCTGCTGGCGTGTGGATCGGTCAGCAGGATCTGGACAGCAGCGGTCAGCTCAGAGCTGGGACAGGTCAGAACCACCTGCTGACCTCCTCCTTCACTCCTGGACATCAGCAGCATCAGACACCAGCACATTACTGTACATCACTGCATCAGACTGACCGCTCACTGACCTGACCGAAGAGCACCGGACACTCTCTCTGCCCTTGATGAATCTGAGCTGCTCCAGAAGCTCCGCTTCGCCCTCACAGAAGAACTCCAGACGGTGTCTCTGAGGAGCGCTGGAGTGAGCCTGCTTCAGAACCGACACCGCTCCGGAGCCTGAACACACACACACACACTGGAGGATCATGCCAGCTCTTATTATCGTCTGAATGCATGGAGACTGTGACCCTGGAGCACTAAACCAGTCACAAGGGTCAATATTTTGAAACTGAGATACAACTGTTTGAAAATCTAGAATCTTGCACAAAAATCAAAACCTGTTCTTCTAACGAGACGTTAAACTGAGATCCTGACTCTCTGTGGTCATTCTGGCCAAATTCACCCACTGGCCTCAGACCATCATGGCCTCCTAACAATCAGTAATACATCACCCAGCCCTGTTACAGACCTGCTGTTAATTGACTTAATTAGTCACTAGATATTCTCCAAGCTCAATCTATTCGTTTTTTGGAGACCTGTAGCAGGCATCAAATTTGAAATGAGCTCATTTAATGGACAAAAGTGTAAAATTTCTACATTCAGGCATTTTATATGTTCTCTAATTTCTATTGTGAATAAAATATTGGCTCATGTGATTTCAAATTCTTTCAGTTTTCATTTTATTAAAATTTCAAAAAACATCCCAACAATTCCGCCTGTACTAATCCAACATTAAGTTTGGATGTATTTACGGTAGGAAACCTATCTATATAATAGATCTTCGTGAAACATGATTAATATATGATTTGTGCCATAAAAGAGAAATGTATAACTTGTATTGTTGTGTATTTCTACAGATGACTGATGCTGTGCTCCAGAGACACAGATGGAAATGTTCATGTGACGTAGTGTAGAGCGCCATCTGCTGAGAATGTCCATGCATAGGTTTATGGTCCAGTTCTCACCCATTCCTGCCACGAGCCAGTCGTTGAGGCCGTTCTGGACGCTGTCCCAGGCCGTGTGTGGAGAGAAGACAGCGATGCCGGCCTCGACGGCTCTGAGCACCAGACGCTGCTTCCAGTCGCTCTGCAGCAGACGCTTGATTGGCCGGAAGAGAGGAGGGTGATAGGAGACGATGAGCTCGCAGCGCAGGGCCTCGGCCTCGGACATCACCGCCCCGGTCAGATCATTGGTCAGCAGGATGGAGCTGACCCGCCGGGGCTTGCTGGGCTCCACCAGCAGACCCACATTATCCCAGGACTCAGCCAGCGAGAGCGGAGCAAGCCGCTCCAGAACATCCAGCACCGCCGGCAGGTCCATGCGCCCAGAGAGAAGGGGCTGATGGGAAGACAAAGAGCGCTGCTTCTGCAGGAGAACACGGAGAAGTCTTCTAGAACTCTCCCTACATCCGAGCATCTGCACAAGAAGAACAGACGAGCTCAGAAACTCACTTATAATCACAAACACAGACTCACCCAGTGTTTCAAGACTAACGTCCAAATCTAAATAGAAAGATGACTACACATATAGAAATCTGCTTTCATAAAAATTATTAATTTATATTGTTAGGATTACATTTTTTATTATTAAAACTATTAGGCTTGATCATAACCTAATAATATATATATTTATAAATGTACATTAAATTAGCATCTTAGATCGTTTTTATGATGTATGCAAGTCAGAACCACATCCCCACCTAATGAATTATTAATATGTATAATGAATAATAAAGTGCAGAAATTAATACATACAGTTAATAAATCAATCAATAATAAAATATCAAAAAAGTAAATTGACATTATTCATGTTAAACTTAATAAATTCAACTATGAGAATCATATTCACATCTGAATAAATTAACTTAATTTTACTCAGAAGTTACTTCGCAGGTAAGATAATGAGACACATATGTTTGGTGCTTTATAAAGTAAAATAATAACGACCTAAATTACGAGCAGAGTAATTTGTTTTTAAGAGGTCAAATAGCACGTCCCCAACTAACTTACAAATAAAGATTTACTGAGACTTAACCGCGAGTCTGTTTAATAAAGCCATCTTCCGGTAACTGAGCGAGATTAAACAGACAAAAGGATTCATACCATTACTCTAAACAAATCAAACTAACATTACTGCTTCTATCACAGATATTATATTAATAACTCACTGGAAACGCCGCTTCCACGAGCTTCCTGTCTGTCAGAGCGCGAGAGCGTAATATTGCGTCCCGCGTCACATCCGCTTCCCCGCGTTAACCCTAGATTTTGTAGTTTTTTTAATTAAAACATGACAGGCTAAAAATTAAATGTTATATTAATGCGATACTAGTATTTGTAAGTCGCTTTAAATAAAAGCTTCTGCTAGCTAAAGGACCAAACGTAAATGTAATGTAAGGGATATTTACCATGGTTTTACTGGTTTACTTCATTTAATGTGTAAGTAACGTTAGGTCTATGTAATCTGCCCAGCTCTCTCTCTGTGTGTGTCTGAATGAGTACATTTCTCAGAATAATACATTTACTTTACTTGTGTGTGTGTGTGTGTGTGTGTGTGTGTGTGCGCGCATGTTTATGTGGTTTATGAGGACACTAATGTGTATAATGGCATGATTATGGTATTACAATATGAAGGTGATTTATGAGGATATTTTCAGTGTCCCCGTAATTCAAAAGACTTAAAAAACAGACTAA
>JAUMHR010000062.1:2173207-2188973 GCA_032361145.1 Enteromius fasciolatus | reverse complement strand
ACTTTACTAATAAGTAAATTATGACCTTTGATTGCAAACAATTGTATAATGAATCAAATGCCTAAGCATTACAGCTATTGCATTTACAATGACGCGATCGTTTCCTGAGGTAGAATAAACTGAATTTCGCTATAAAATGTATATCTACAATGATAATCTATATCGTTACTTACGGAATCTTTGACGCACAGCGAAACCATACAATAGAAAGAACTTTAAAGTAATACACCAAGTCAGGGAAGCTCTGTATTACATCGCTAGGCTGGATGCTGCCGAACTGAAACTTTTTGCTCATACAACAGACAAGTCTGGACAAGTTCAACTCGCGCATGCGTGAGGCAGGGAATTTTGCACAATAATACTTGAAGGTTTGTTTAGTCTGTGTTGCTGTAAAACATGTTTCACTGTGTTAACCATGTTTGCATTTGATTTACAGTATTATTAATCTTCAAACTCAGTCCATTCACTTTGATGTATTTGAAAATGGATTTCTTAAAGCTTGTAATACATTAAAGTCTCAGTACCAAAAAGTAAAAACATTTGTATTTTATTTCTGGAAATGTATTTAATTTTTTTCTTTAAAAGGGTGAAGGGGACCAATGAGTGGAGGATGTATACAGTAGTCAACATTTGAAGTGGACCATAAAAGTTCCTCAGAGTTGTCCTAAGACAAGAATAGGTATTGTTTTTGATTTTAGGACAACTTTGAATGGTTTTGATCCACTTCAAATCTTGACTACTGTAGATTGCCAGGTTCATGTTTTCTTCAAGAGGCACTAAACAAGGGGAAACGTTACCTTGTAATCGCACTGCTGTTTATGAATTCATCCAAGTAGATTTTAATGATGCATATAAAGCTGCAGTCAATAACTTTTTCGTATTCAAAATTTATAAAATGTATACCAAATGTACACCATGTATCCATTTTCCAAACTGTGTTTTTGGCTTGTTCTGAATCACTGAGGTACACCTATGATAAGTGTTTATATTCAGACAATATACCCAAAACTAATTTTACCTCATGTTTAACTACTACAGAGATATCAGGAGGCAGCGGCTGGTGTCAGAATAACCAGCCCCGGTGAGGCTGCCCTCGGCAGATACATGAGCACTGAGCACCCAGTGTTCACGTGGAGCTCACGGCTCCGAAATCGGCGAGGCAAACTTTTAAATAGGTGCTCACTTTTTTTAATAAACCGCAGATTTGTGTTTTAAACAACTACATTATCACCTGAAATACTCTTAAAACTGCATCTCATGGCACAATAACAGCAAATGTGACGGTCGCTATTGATTTTTAGCGACTGGCGGGGGGGGCGGGTCGGTGTTGAATCTGTGGCGGCCAGAATTTAATCTGTGGCGTGGGAAACACTGGACCAATGCATAAACAGTGTGGTGACAAGAAAAGAAAGCTCTTGGATTAGTCGGTTTTGTGTGTATCAGTCCAATTGTCACTCTGCGGTCTCGCTTATCAGCGGCAAGGAAGGCAGGGAGACGTGAACTGGGTGAAATAGGAAACGAGGATGGCTGACAAATGTGCAGAGACAAAAAAAAAACCAAAAAAAAAACCAGACATCCAAAACAGTGACTGAATGAAAAGGAAACAAGACACACAAAACGCAGGAAGGCACGAGGCAGGAAGGCATGAAGCAGGAAGGCATGAAGCAGGAAGGCACGAGGCAGGAAGGCACGAGGAGCTACAAAACAGGGAAACATGAGAGACCGAATTAAACAAAGACACAGACATGGACCAACACATGACACCAATGTGCCAAAGCTCCTATGAACGTCGATTGCCTTTGGAGAGTGGATGATTACAGACACCTGCAAACTTGTCCAAGTTTGCCTGAATTCTTGGGAGAAAAGTGAAGTGCATGTCGAAAAGGACCTCGACCACTAAGCAAAGCGATCTTTATGCCTCTAGCATATTGGAGTAATTGTTGGTCACCAGCATTTTGACGTCACACTAAATGCATTTAATCCCATTAGAAACAGCACAAATGTAAATAAATTTTAGGTTTAAAATAGATTTTGTAAAAAAAAAAAAACCCCAAAAAAACCCCACACATTAAAATTGATGAATTGATAAAACCGATTCCGTGGCCTTCCCAGTGCTTCTTGAGCAAAACATGAACTAGAAAGGTTCCAGAAATAAAGTGCAAACGTTTTTACTTTCCAGTACTTGGCAGATGGAATTGAGACATAATTTAAATTATATTCACTTCTTTACAGCGCAAATCCGTGAATTAATGTTCCGAAGTGAAGTAAACTTTAACGGACACTGTGTAGGGTACAATGTTGATTGGGAACACAGCCCATGCACGGAGCTCTCTTCTAATGAGCTAATTATCAGAATCAGGTGCGTTAACAAAGAGAGAGATGCAAATTACGCAGAGCAGGGGAGCGCCAGGACCAGGGTTGAGAACAACTGCTCTAGTGAGTGCTGCTTAAATGCAGTGAGCTTGATTTACTTCAGGTGGTGCTCGTTAAGACTCTGGTGGCTGTGAGTAGACGGCTGAGCTGGGATCAGTGAAACATGACAGACAGTAGCTATTACAAACTTCTTTTCAATAAACAGGAAACAATTTTTACAGACATCATAGTGAATGGACTGAGTTTCATAGCAGATGACACTATAAATCAAATGCTTTTTACAAGATTAAAGATAAAAGCATTTTGAAGACTTTAATGTCAATCGTATAGCTGTACACATACAGTATATATGTGTGTATATGTATGTATGTACGTGTGTGTGCAATTACAAAGTCTTTAAAAATTCTAGAAAAGTATCTAAAAAAGATCTACTCTATGAACAATGCATTATATGACATTAAATAAAGACAAAATCAATAAAAAATAAAACAAGCCAATGAAACAATAACAGGTATCTGGTCCACTGATGTCTCAAGTCACGTGAATTGTGAATCATCTTCTGGAAAAGAGGAATAATCAAAGACAATTTAGATTAAACTGAAACTGAAACAGCAAGCCCAGCTTACGACTGACAAAAAATAATAATTTCACTGTATACTTGATTTAAATATGGATGAATGAATTCACTGTAGCCACTGCTACAGCTGTGAGAACACTACCATGCTGTTTTGCAACACAGTCTCACTCCAACTCGTCATATTTTGATGCTTGGTCAAGACCCTTTTGCATCACTTTTTAAAGCTCAAGGTACCCCTTTTTGGTCACTTTTCAACATGAAGGGTCCTTCATTGTTTTCAGTTGTTTTGCTTAATGTAATGGTTCCTTTTCAGAAACTCGAACTGCATCCAAAACGCTTTGTGACCATGCCCTGAAACTGCTATGCAAACCCTTGGGTGACGTCACTGACCAGGAAGTATAAGAGCCTCATTCATTCAGCAGCGGGTCTCGCAAATTGATCAAATTGGCAAACACAGCAGTGATTCGTTTATGAATCAACTCATTTTTAAAACAAATCTAGTGAAATGATTCAATTTCCCATTCATAAAGACAGTCACTCTTTATTCCTAAATGATTCTCTATCATAAGGAAGTGTAGTGTGTTAATTTGTGTGGATAGTATGAAGCCTCTAAGTGCCATCGGAAATGTTCTTTAGAATGATAATTTTTATAAAGCTTGTATATTTAAGTTAAGTAATTTCACTTAAATGACAATTAATTAACCCAGGTCTCCCACACAGCAGACGAGGAATCTACCACTGTACCACTGACTGAGAAAGCGGCTGGCTTTCCACACTAATCACATCCCGCTCCTCTGAGGAGGATGAACAGTAAGTGGAATGCCCTTTCCGGGAAGAAGTGACCGTTTTTTAGCAGTGCTTCTGTACCCAGAACAGCTTGTTTTTAAAGAGCAGCGGCTGTTCCAACCCCCCTGGCTCGCCACAAGGGGTTTGAACAGACCTCTGATGCTACCCCTCGGGGGAAGTGCGCACCCCGGCTCTACTGGGACACATCTCAGAGAGAACCGTGGAGCGTGAGAAGGGAAGCGGTTGCTGTGTACCGTGGCAGAAACCCCTTCCTTTTTTTCCGAGGGCTTGCTCTCTCCGACTGGGATCAGCGATCCTTGTTTAGTGTATCCACAGCTCTGCCTCAGCAGCAGTGTGGGACTTGAAGGCTACTTCCCTCGAAAAGAAACCTTTAGGTAGCAGGGTCAGCTCTCTCTCCCGTTTTAAAGAGAAAGAAAGAGAGCCACCACATGCTCCACACCCGATAGATCCATCAGTTGAGAAAGAGAAAGGGGAATACCCGTCTCAATCTCCTTCATTAGATCTATCTGTGAGCCCCACGAATACAAGAGCCGCTTCGCCTCAGCCTCAGCGACAGCAGAACTAGAAACGTGGCACATGCAGATAAAGGCTACTTATCTCAAGAAGAAACCTCTAGCCGGCAGGATCATCTCCCGAAAGAGCAGCTTTCACCGCATGTTCTGAGCAGTCAAAGCATTGCCTGCACTCGCCGGCGTCGAACCCCAGTCTCCTGCATGGGAGGTGAAAACTCTACCACTCGAGGTTTGGATATCCACGTGTGGTACTTCCCCTCTTGTGTGAGAGCTATTTGCTGCTATGATGCGTTTCTTCCTGAGAGGAGAAAAGACTTGTGCGTAGTACCAGCACGCGTTGCAGAGGCAACGAGTGCGCAACGGCCATTTAGTTCTGAGGAACTCAATAGCTGGATTTCTCATTCCATTTAGTTCTGAGGAACTAAATTCTGAGGAACTAAATGGTTGGACTTTTTCACTGTATTTGGTTCTGAGGAACTAATTGGTATTAAAATGTATGAGGTGCTGGGGACAGCCCCCACCCAGTGGTGGTGCAGTGGTAGAGTTCTCGCCTCTGTGTGAGAGAACTGGGTTAGATTCCCAGCCAGTGCAGGGCAGTACTTGTTTGTTAGGCTTTTGTTGAAGCTGCCGCCGAGGCGAAGCTGTGGTTACATTTTCAGTAGCATTACAACGGGTTGTATAGACGCTTTCAAGCTCCCTATCACCCGTTGTGGCTATGCTTTGCAAGTGCTCACTCAAACCTGGTGCCCTCAGGAGAAAAAAAAAAAACCTCACCAACCCTGTCAGTAAGACAGGGTGGGGGTGTCTGTGGCGAACGCCCTTCTCAGTAGCGGGACTGAGAGGTTCGCCACCAGGCTCTCAGGAGGGACAGGTCAGAAGGATGAAGGGCTGAGGCCTATTTTAGATCTAAGAGAATTGAACCGCTCAGTGATGAAGTTGAAGTTCAGAATGCATATGGTGAAGCAGGTTGTGTCACAAATCAGGTCAGAGGACTGGTTTGTCACGATAGATCTAAAAGATGCATATTTCCATGTATCAATCCATCCTTCTCACAGGAAGTTCCTGAGGTTTGCTTTCGGTGGCAAAGCATACCAGTATCAGGTCCTTCTCTTTGGCCTTTCACTCTCACCCCGTACGTTTATGAAGTGTGTGGATGCAGCGCTGGCTCCGTTGCGACTCCAGGGCATCTGTATACTGAATTATATCGACGACTGGTTAATTTTGACCCAGTCGGCGAGCGAGGTGTGCAGACATCAAGATGTCGTCCTCGCTCATATGAAACGGTTGGGGTTGAGATTGAACGCCAAGAAGAGAGCTCTTTCTCCAGTTCAGGTTTCTTTGATAAATATAAAGTTAAGAACAGCATTTATCTGTAAAGGGAATCTTTTGTAACATTATACATTCTTTATAAGTCTTTATCATCGCGTTTGATCAATTTAAAGCATCCTTGCTAAATAATAGTATTAATTTATATAATTTCTTTCCAATATACTGACATCAGTCTTATGAACGGTTATAGTGTGTAAAAGCTAATCTGTGTATATTTCTATTCATCAAAGAATTCTGAAAATATCTACTCAATATTGATAGTTTTAAATATTGATAATGATAATAATAATAATAAATATTTCTTGAGCAGAAAATCAAAATATTAGAATGGTTTCTGAAGGATCTTAAGAGTAATGATGCTTTGATCACTGGAATAAATTACATTTTCAAATATATTAAAATAGAAATCAATTATTTGAAATTGTAAAAATATTTCAAAATTGTACTGTTTTTATTTTTGTTTAAATAAATGCAGGCTTGGTGAGAAGAAGAGGATTCTTAAATATATATATATATATATTAAAAAGACTGATAGTGTTTTATTTTTTAAATAAATAATCAAATAATAAAATTGGTTAAAATAATATATTTGTAACAACCCTTAGTGCCCTTTTTGGTTTGGGTCACTGCCCCTCAAAATGTCTGTGCACGGCCCTGATATCCGGTCAGGTTGGGAAATGTACAGAATCTGTTGAGTTCTCAAGTCTGACTCCTGTGGCCCAATCTGTGTGCCCTTCCTGCTCTCTGGAGATAACAGTTCAGCTGTCTAATTCAGCAGATCAACCACTGCCTGTTAATGCATCCACTTTCGCAAAGACCGGTCATCTCCAGAAATGGAAAGGGAACAGTGGCAAGTGGCAAGAAAACTTAGAGTGGATCCGCGGAATCAATGTATCTGTGGTGACAGAGCGGTCGTGAGAGATGGGCGTCTCAGCCGATGAAGGCAGAGGGTCCTGTGGATGGGTCTGCCTGATATTTTGATACTTTTATTTGTTTGGCAGGGAAAGTTGCACACAAACAGAAAAACACAAGTACACAAATATACACGAGTGGTCAGCTATTCTTGTGGTAACTCTCCATAGGCGTAATGGTTTTTATACTGTACATACCATATTTTCTGTCTGCCTACACCAACCCTGCCCCTAAACCTACCCCTTACAGGAAAAATTCTGCATTTTTACTCTCAAAGAAACTCATTCTGTATGACTTTTGTATCCATGTGGACCTCAATTTAGGTCCCTATCATGCCACGAGTCCCCATGAGTGTACTCAGGTTTTAGACCCAACAAGTATAAATAAAACAAACCACACACACGTCCCTGATTGTACACTCATTTCTGGTTTAGTTCACATAGTTTTTCACTAAACTCTTGATTCTGCTATATTTATTTCACAGGTCACAAGGGCAGATCGTGTTTATGGGGTGTTTTTGGGCTGTGTCTACTAGTAGTCATGTGTTTTCTTGTAAGTTCAAGATAATATATATTTATAGTTTGCTGCTAATGGTACCTGTGTGATGCATTTTCCTGGTAGAGCCTATATACAAGACCAAAATGTTTGTTTATCTGAGCTCTTTTACAATCTGCTAGCGGTAATGTTTCTGTTCTTTGTATGCAATTGTCAGTAGGCCAGTTAGAAATTTTATCAAACAAATATCATTGTGCAACTTTTATCATCTGCTAAATACACTACAGAGTTGTGTAAATGGCTGGCCCAAACTCGTGACTGCAACGGTCAGGCTCATCCACACAGCCTTGGCTTGCATTGCTTTTCTATACTTCAGAGACCCGAAGGATTAGATGAGAATGTTTGTTCAGTTTTCTCCAAACAAGCATGACAATAACCATCTGTATTTGTAGGTTTTATTGTCTAATATGGAAAACCAAAGAGGGAAACATCATCCACCCAGCTTTTTGTCTGTGCAATTACACCATAACTCTTCAAACTTCAGCCCTCCTGCAGGAATCCATTTTCAGACACAAATAAGCTGTTTTTACTCTGAACTAGGAATCAGTTTAGATGACTTCTCCAGGTTACAGCAGGCTGTTTACTGGGCAGAGCCTGACCGATCAATCTCAAGCGTGTCCATGAGTACTAGTCCAGCTCACACCACATTCATCATAAAGAACCTGAAAGAGAGCTACCAAATTGGTGAGGAGCTTTTTGTTATGGTACACGTGAAGGACTTTGATAATAAATTCAAGAGTTATGGAGGTGACTTTTTTCAAGCCAAGCTGTTCTGGTCTAAAACAAAGGTCAGTGATTGTATACATTATTTTACTGGAACTACTTGCACCTGGGTCAGAGAGAAAGAGTTGTACTAAGAATGTTTCTCTATCACAGGCCAGTGTGTTTGGGGAGGTGGTGGATCTGCTCAACGGCTCCTACTCTGTGCGTTTCCTCCTGCCGTGGGTCGGTGAGGCTCAGGTAGCTGTGCGTCTAATTCACTCCAGTGAAGCTGTGGAGGTCCTGAAGCGTCACAGAGATACTGACTCTGATAGAGTATACTTTTATGGATATTATGAGGAATCAGGACCAGGCAAGACCAGTGAAATCGTTAACTGTAATGTAAAGTGGGAAAAGAATGGACTAGAGAGTATGGGAACCGGAGACTGTTGCTGTGAATACAATGATCCCCGTACCGGAGAAACATGGCGCTGCCAGAGACCCAAATCTCTGCCATGCAGTGCCCTTGTGTACCACTCTATGGGTGGTTATAGAAACCGTTTGACTAATGAAGAGAAGAAGCTTATGTGAGATTAAAGGATTCTCGATTGAATTTATACTTGATTTATTCAACGCATTTCTGGAAGGCAGTATGACTGACAAACATGTTCTCTTTGGCAGGTCGCAAACTAACAAAGATATCAATGGAGATAAGAGCATCATCAAAATTATTAGTTTACATGGAAATGAAATTATTGGTACGTTGGTGAAGAGTTTAACCAGATGTTGGGGAATGTGTTAGACAAAAAAGATAAACTAATTCCACAGTGAAAGGTCCAAAGTCATGCTTTTTTTAACATGCCTTACAGTCTCAATTTACTCACTTTCCAGATGTAACGGAGAAATGTCGTCCTGGTTTACACACTCCAGTTCCAGCCGGTTTTTACCTAAATGATGTGTGGACGTCTTTTGTCTGTAGCACCCACCAGTTTACAACCCAAACGACTACAGAATGCCTGAAAGACAAACACATCTACATGATGGGAGACTCCACTATGAGACAGTGGTTTGAGTTCTTTGTGAAAGCAGTACCAAGTGAGAAAGGCTACTTATTGGGCTTCCAGCTCTTATCCAGCTCAATTCAGAAGTTAACTGCTTTTGTAGCCCCGAACAATATAACCAGTCACAGATCTGTTTGATTCCATGAACACAATGGCCAATCAGAGGCATTCAAGTTAGACAGAATCCTAGTCAGGAATTCTGCATGCTCACTAAGAGACAACATGAATAACATATTCATTGTGCAAGCTTTATTGATTATATCAAGTAAGAGCTTTTAGTGATTTTAAATATAATTTAATAAATCAAAAGGATTAATAAATGGAAATGCATACTGATAGATTCATATCTATAAAAATATTTTTTCTATAATTTATTTGTGAAATGTAAACATTGTAAATCTTTTAAAACATATAATTATTTTACCATGCATTGCTATTTTTGTTGTGGTGAAAAGGTATTTGTTTTGCAGCTTTGCAACAGTACCAGCCATTGTGACTTTTAACTACTAAGCAAGTCCAGATGTCAGACAAAACTCTGCTAACTGCCTGTGTGTGTGTTTAAAGACAAAAACCCCCAACAATCACACCTCACCCTATGCAGAAACTCTGTTTACTCTAAGTTGGCAGCCCTGCGTATTATGTATATTGTAATTTTGGAATCATATTTATTGGTCATTTATTGTTTTTCAGCCCTAAAGCAGATGAACCTGCATGTCCAGTATCAGTCAGGGCCGCTTCTAGCAGTGGATGTGGAGAACAACATTGACTTACACTGGAGGGCTCACGGCGTTCCTCTACGCACTCGTAAAACAGCAATTTCGAACCTGCACTACATCAGTAATGAGATTGATGACTTGGCTGGAGGACCCCACACTGTTATTATGTTCAATCTGGGACCCCATTTCACCACGTACCCTCTGGATTTCTTCAGCCATAGAGTGTTGAGGATCCGCAAAGCTGTTCTAGCATTGTTACAGCGGGCGCCTGACACTACCGTTATTATCAAGACTGTCAACACTGGCTATAAGGTAAGCTTATACAGTATCATGTGTTTACATACTGTACAAGGAGGCCATAATGATGGCAAGTTTAGGGTTCATGTTGGGTTTCTCTGTCTTTATAATAGGATATTTTCGGCAGTGACTGGTATTCTCTACAGCTGGACAGAATCCTGCGTTGGGCTTTTCAGGATGTTGGTGTTTATATTCTGGATGTGTGGCAAATGACGGCCTGTCACTATAGCCATGAAGAAATCCATCCAGGCCCTGTCATCATTAAAAATGAGATTGACATTTTACTATCTTTTATTTGCCCTGATTAAATTAAAATGATATGAGTTCATATATTCATATATATGCATTTTCTAGTTCAGTAGCTGTACTTGGTAGTAGAGACCTGCACTCCCGCAGGACCCAATGCACCGAGTGCGCCGCGGGACAAGATTTGATGGGTGAATGCAAGTGCGGGCAGTAAGGTCCTCATGTTGGTGCGGGTTGCAGAAGAATATCATTATTTGTGGGACTTCTTAAAAAAAATGTACTAAAAAAATATTCTGTTATTTATATACTGCACAAAAGCAACAAGAACGACCAAATAAAGTAAAAACTATTTACAGGCGCAAATTCAGAAGCCAATTCTCGAGTGGTTCATGACTATAGACCCACACCGAGCACAGTATCTGAAGAGCATGGCACAGATGGAAGCTTAGTTGTACTTGTTTTTTCTACTTTGCTTTTTTATTGTTTTTAATCGCAAAATTATTAGCCTTTTTCTAAGTTTCACTAATAGTCTGCATTATTGGCAGTGGCTATTTATACTAGCTCCACGCACCAACATAAGGTTGGGATAGTAATCATTACAAAATACAGTCATTTCACATCAACTCCAATGGTGTATGGTGGTATGTGTAACATTTCTGGTTTGTTCAGTTATGTGTTTTCATGTATTTTTGCTATATTCTCTGTGTGTTTGGTTATGTCTTCTATTCGTATTATGTGATGTTTGTTATTCTGCCCCATGTGCCTTGTGACCTAGTTTTGCTAATTACGTATTTTGTTCAGGTGTGTGTCCTTCATTAGCGTTCATTGTCTGCCCTATTTAGTTCCCCTTTTGTCATTCTAGTGTGTCGGTCAACCCTCATGTCTAGTCTGTGTTTCAACGTTGTGAAGAAAGTTATTGGATACTGCTCCACGTTTTGTTTTCATTAGTAAATAATTGTAATAAATATAATTGACTCCTCGTTCTCCTTTGTCTCCGTGAGACTAGAAATGTTACAGTATGGTGGTCTTATTTTGACGCGATCGACCCAAGTTCGATTCTGCCTTTTGAGTATTTTTTCCCTCCCTTTTTAAATTTCAAATCACATCAGAGAAGCATTTATTTTCAATAAAAATGAAGCATATAATTTAAAACAATTGTAAGATTAAAATAAGCTCAATATAAAGAATGAATCAAATCAGAATCATTCAAGATTCTATAGGGAATTTGAACAGAATCACTGTTTTAAGGTGGATCACTGGGTCGGTCTGCGATTCAGTGAACGAGCCGTATAACATCAACTCTCTTATTAAAATCCAGATAATAGTGTAAACACTATTAATAAGCACAGTAGCAAGATCGGCAGTTGAAGACATTAACTTAAGCACAAAACACAAGATACTTCTCTTTTGAATTATGAATATGGCTTTATTGAATAAACCTAAGACACATAAACTAAACTAACACATAAGCACACACATTCACACAATCATATGAGTTGCAGGAAGAGAGAAAGAGTCCGTTTAGGAGAATGAAAATGTGAAATCACAATTCTACAGCAATAGGTGCTATCAAAAGATTAACTCTCGCATTGAGCTCTTCAATGAGGTTAACATTTATATCAATTTCACCAGTTCAGCTTGAAACTGGAGGTTTGTACTTGCGTTGCCTTTTGTGCTAGCCTTGCTGGTTTCCAAAAGGGCTTTCGCAAGGTTGCTGATTGGCAGGAAGTCAGTCGTCGTAGAATTCCTGGGAGCCGATGAGGGGCGGTGGCTGAAGGGGAGAGGAGTCGCGGTTACACAAACACAAACTTTCGTGGAAGGAAAATAAAATAAAGAAATGAGACTAGACTTGTTTTCCTTTCATCGTGGCTGGCAGCAGCAGACGTGCATGTTAGAGCACGTGGTGCATCTCTTTAAAAAAAACACATAGTTTTAGCTAAGGCTAAGACAAGGGAAGAGAGTCTGGAGAGAGCCTGGAGAAGAGTTAAGAGAGCGATTTGAATAGTGTCCTGAGTTTTAAACTCATCATTGGACACATCCCAAAATTGTGTTTTAATAGATTTGATCTAGCTTATGGTGTTGTGAGATTTCTCCTCCCATGCCATAAATCTAGAACAGTCACGTGGTCTGAGTTTTCCCCGCTTTGCAGAGCGTAATTTTAGACATGATTTCTATAACATGAATACAATACAGTTGACTAAGAATATGTGGAAAGAAACATTCCAAGCAAGAAAATTGAAACACAACCATACTAAACACGGATATTGAAGTATGAACTGTCCGATCGTTATGCAAATAAACATACAATGAGTGATTAACACGTGAAAGTTAAATATGTGGGAAACATATAATATGCAGTTATGCATATCAGTCCATATTAGTATATTTTCAGGCCTAAATAGGCATGAAAAAGCAGCTTTGTGGAGGATATCCATGGTTTTGTGAAGCTTGAGTTTAGTTTTGGTGAAAACCAGAGGTTAAAGGTCTCCTCACGAATTTTGGCTGGCCCTAGTTGGGAGTTGGGGAATGGAGATCCATCCAACAAAATCTTTAATTTTTATTAATTACCATTATCTTGGTTATTTGCATAATATTGACAATCTCTTTCCTGAGTTGGGATTCTCAATATGCAGTCTTTGTGTTAATGTTCAAGCTGTTCTGTCACAATGTCTGTTGGAACTGCTTGTATTTACAACATCCTGTTGCCTCTCTGTGGAATTCGGCTCCTAATGTTTTACAGTTTTTTACAGACGCTAGGACACATTTCCCAGTACTTAGTTCACTTTTGCAGAATTCTTCACACAGTGAGCACAACATAAGTCCATGTGGGCTAAACTGAGGATCAGTTATTGTTTTGGCACAAAATGCATTCAATGACTACATCTCTCAAATTTCATGAATTCTTTTCTCACTCAGACACAACAACTGCCAAAAATCTTTGTACGTACAGCACATTTTGCACATGCTTACATTCTGTTTTCAAAACTGTTAAACTTATGTTCAAAGCAATAACATAATGCGAAATGAATAAGACAGCAAATTTCACTAAAGCACTATTTGCTGTTGAATTTTTATAGATTAGCTTTACTATTGTGTCTGTATCAGTGGATGATGTGTATACAAATTCTTGTATTTTGGAATTACTAAGTGCAAAAAAATTAAAAATAAATAAACAACATAAAATATTGACGAATTCTTCATCATGTCTGAGTCATTCCAGTAACATATATTGCAGTTATAAACAATATTTATTGCAGTTATAAACAGAGATGTGTCCTTGTTTTCCAAAAGAAAACACTGTGTAATGCTACATCTTGTTAGTGTTTTTTAGCTCATTGTTTTGTGGGTGACAACGTGTGTTTGTCGGCTGTCAACCTTTGCTAGTGTTCTGGAAGAATTAGTTTATTTGAGACCTGAATAAAGTGTTTTGGTAGTTGTAGTGCATTTTGAGTGTGAAATGAACTGCTTTGCCGAGCTGAAACTTGGTTAGGAGACTTGTGTGAAGAGTTTTGCTAAAGTGAACTAGGTATTGAGAAATGGGTCCTATATAGTGTCTGGAAAAAACTGTAATGTTCTGAACGGATCTTACGTGTCTGATTCCCTGTGATCCCTTAAACTATATAAAGTATTGGGTAGGGTTATAGGGAGGGCTTTATTGTCCCAATAAGGGTGACAACCATCCCAGCCAGCAACGACATGTGTGGCCCAGATGACATTGCTGGCTGGGTAAAAACCATACAGTATATTTTATTTTATTATTACATGTATTTAATATAATCTTTAAGAAAACAAGTTTCCCGATAAATACTTATTTACATTACCAATTACATAATATTTGACTATTATTTATTTGCATTTACATTTAGTAAATCAAATGTTTGTTTTTTAATTTATTTTAGATTTAGGATTAAGTATTTGCATTTGTGAATTTCTAGAGAACCTCTGCAGAATTTCTAGGGGTTGTACTGATTTCGATAACGGAAAACGTCACACTTGGCTGCATTTCTTCTTTAAGATGCAGCTCAGGTCTCTGCAGTAAGCTTTTATTCCTGAGACCTAGCATGTTGCAGAGTTTTAGTTCCCTGAATTATAGAAACATCAGTTACAATTTTTGTACTTACCACTATGATAACAGCTGCTTATCTGTGAGGAGTTGTTGCATGCATGTATGTTTTGTGATTATCTGACTGAACCAATGACCATAAACTGAATAAAACGATTAACTGAATGTACTACATTTTTTTAAGGTAAGTGTTTGCAAACAATTTATTTTAGCTGCATAAAATTTTCCAAGACTTTCCAAAAGTTTCACAAATCAACAATGAACAATATATTTTTAGTTTATTAGTTTTAATTGCTAGGAGGAAATTAATATGACATGCAAAAACATAATGTATGTGTGGTGCACCCAAGTTTGTGCAACCACATTTATTAATGTGATATAGATTTCTAAAAAGTAATACATTTTATTTCTTCAAATTATGATCTTTTGTAGCGCAGCAAATTAGTATTTGTCATTTGGCAAGACTTCCTGCAATGAAGAAAAAAAAAGAGAGAAATAATGAATAAGACGGCATAGGCGGGACCGGAACCTTTAATGCGGTTGTTATTTGTTCCCGTGTGCGCATAATTACGGAACATCTGGTTTCCGGTTAAACACAATCTGGAGAAAGAATCGCGTGGTCCAGGAAGAGGGTGAGCGCTTTTCTCTGGTCGGACGCTTGTGCTTCGAAGGCGATCTGATTATTAAAGTTTTGACGGCATTTGGCATAATCTGATTTGTGACTGGATCTGGATACTACAATGGAGGTTTGTAGTGGTGGTGGAGGTGAGGACGAGGATATAGATAATCTAGGGTTTAGGAGATCTAATATTAGTAGTCAAAAGTATGAAGGATGAAAATGAGGGTGATAGAGCTGTTAGAAGGAAAATGTGTCAGGAAGATGATCTGAGGTAGTTAAGCTTAAAGAAGGGAGTGACATAAACGATGTTGGATTGTTTGCATTAACACATGGAATGAAGAAAGCGCTGGGAGACATAGAAATGGCGAAGATTTTGAGGGATGGTAGATTATTGGTCAAGTGTAAAAACACTGGACAAAGGGATAAGGCTCTTAAATTGCAGTCAGTGTGTAAGAAAGAGGTAAGTGAGGTTAGAAAGTTTGGGGAATGGGGAACGAAAGGGGTTATATCAGGAATTCCACTGGGGGAGAAGCCGGATGAGCTCAGGAAAATTATCAAATGAGGAACAGTAGTGAGCATGAAAAGGCTTCAAGCTAATCGGAATGGTGGAAAAGTGGATAGTACGTCTGTCCTCCTTGGGTTTAAAGAGCAAGTGTTACCAGAAAGAGTAATGATAGGATATATGAGCTTCAATGTATGGGAATATGTCCCTCCCCCGGTCAGATGCTATAAATGTCAAAGGTATGGGCATATTGCAAAAGTCTGTAAGGGTAAACAGCGATGCGGGAAATGTGGAGGTGAGCATGAATATGGAGAGTGTGGGGATAGGGATGAAAGGAAGTGCTGTAATTGTGGGGGGGACCATACAGCTGCATATGGTGGATGTCCAGTAAGGAAAAGGGCAGTAGCAGTCCAGCAGATATGGACAGCAAGGAATCTCTCATATGCTGAAGCAGTTAAAACAGTTGAAAGAGACAGAAAAGAGGGAGGACAAAAGGAA
>JAUMHR010000062.1:2133742-2155881 GCA_032361145.1 Enteromius fasciolatus | reverse complement strand
TGGCTCCAGCAGTGTGGAGGCTGGGAGTGGCATACAAGTGTGCTTTCCCTGGATATCAGCACAATTCTGAATGTGCTTCTGACTTCATACACCGTGTGCGATTTTAGTGCGTCATCGCGATTAATCTCATCCAAAAGAAAAGTTTTGGTTTGCAGATTTTTTGTGTTCATCTATTATGCATGTATAAATGCACACACATGAATGCACATATTTAAAAAATATTGATATATATTCATAAAAATTATACAAGTAAATATTTACTATATAAACACAACATATACTATTTAAATCTAAACATGCGTGCATGTGTTTATAGATACATATATACTGCACACATTCATTCATTATGTCAATTTTACAATTTTAATTTTTGATGCTATTAATTGTTTGACAGCGCTATGCAGTTCAGTTTAGGCAAACTATTGTTGTTTTTTACTCCTTGGCAAACTAAACCGTTCCAGACAACAGAGCTGAATAAAACAATGAATCTGTTATTATGAATAAGTCAGTGATTCAGTTAGTTATGAATGCACTTTGAGTTGCAGTAAATCCAAATGCTTCTTTAAATGCAGCTTCTGTGCCACTTCAGTGTACGAATGAATTGTATTATTTCATATTACTGTTAACAGCTTATGTCTTATGATTGTAATTATTCATTGTTAATTTATTCATTTGAAATAAAAGATGATTCATAAATCTAATAAGGTTATAAAGCATTGCTCATATAATGGCACAGATGCCCCTGGAAGTCAGTTTATGTGGCAGATGTTGTCTATTAACGGAAAAGTTTCGGTGAACTAACCAGTGCCATATAACCAGTAATATTAATGTGAATATATTGTGGAGACAGCGGTCAATAACAGTCAGGTACCAGCTCGTGTCACCTCCGCTGATGAACGAGGTGTGTTTCTTCCTCTGTTAGGGATGTGAAAGCAGGGAACATCTTACTGACGGAGCCTGGCCAGGTCAAGCTGGGAGACTTCGGCTCTGCCTCCATCGTGGCTCCTGCCAACTCTTTTGTGGGCACACCTTACTGGTACAAGACACTTCCCAGTCCTTACTACAACAGAAATCTACTCTGAGCGGTTTACTCAGACATTAGATGATGTGATGAGCACAGGTGTGAGTGAGCTGTGCTGTGTTTCAGGATGGCTCCAGAGGTCATCCTCGCCATGGATGAAGGCCAGTATGATGGGAAGGTAGACGTGTGGTCACTCGGCATCACCTGCATAGAGCTTGGTGAGGTGTCTCCAATAAGGAAAATATTGTATTTTAAAATCTTATATGTATATAAAAAAGTTGTCAAACATTTATTCTGTCATTTTACAAATCATTCTGAGTAACACGAGAATCATCAGCCTGCAGTAGAGGAACTGCTAGCTATGCTTTTAACAGAAATACCTCAACAAACAACTAGACTAATATAACCTCAAATACTGAAGTGTTAAAGACCGGTGCCTATTATTAGTAAGAGCATAAACACAACTCAGGTACAGGAACTGTAATTAAGAGTAAAAGGACTACATGGTTATCTTTTAGAAAATAAAATAAATGATTACGGATGAAGGATTTTCATTTGTGCTTTGATTGACGTCTGTTGTTAAAGTTCTTGAACACTGAATGCATGGAGGTCTTAATGAACACCTCGTTCTTTAGAAGCCTTTGAAGGAGAACTCAGTGTGTCTCTGGTGTGAAGTGTTTCAGAGTCTGAAGGCACAGATAATAATGTGAAGTTATTGTTAAAAGTCTTGTTTACAGTGGAAGCCTTGCAGCTAACGCTTTCTTTTCCTCTGTTATAGCGGAGAGAAAGCCCCCCTTGTTTAACATGAATGCTATGAGTGCCTTATACCACATCGCCCAGAACGAGAGCCCGGTCCTGCAGTCCAATCACTGGTACTGTACACCGTGTTAGAACCATGTTTAACACTAGATTAGAGACGGCAGAACATGCACTTCAAAGCCTAAAACCATTGTGTGTTTGCTGTTGAGAAGCGTGTGTGTGTGCGTGTGGCCTTCAGATTCATCTCTATTTGGTAAAGAAGTAAGAAGATTAAGTAACATTTGTTTATTGCTATAAGTTATGGGCGGTGACGTAACAAAGATATTATATTCTAAGCGATCGTGTTTCATAATAACAATATGTGTAGTAATTTTATAGAATTGTTTATGAATCCTCATTTCCTGTTTTCTCAGGTCGGATTATTTCCGTAACTTCGTAGACTCTTGTCTGCAGAAGATCGCCCAGGACAGACCTACCTCTGATGTGCTGCTTAAAGTAAGTGTGTTTTCAAGACTGTTTTGTAAGATGTGATGCGTTCCAGACACTGAGATGCACTTCTGTGTTCCTCCAGCATCACTTCCTGTGCCGCGAGCGTCCGGTGACTGTGGTGATGGATCTGATTGCTCGCACTAAAGACGCCGTGAGGGAGCTGGATAACCTACAGTACCGGAAGATGAAGAAGATCCTCTTCCAGGAAACACACAATGGCCCGGCCACCGAGGGCACCGAGGAGGAAGAGGTGACCTTTCAACTTGTCTTGCTGTCAAATCAAGTTAGTTCAGAATGGTTATGTTTGTGAGGATCAGATGTGCTGGTCTCATGGATCCAGAGAAGAAAACACACACATGATTTAGGGTTGGGTTTCTGTTCAGACGTCCATCAGCTCGTGTTTCAGATGTTTAGAGTCTTTGTTCTTTTGCACAGTTTTGACCTCGAGTGATTTGTTTGTGACATCATGGCAGATTGACGCATTGATTTACAGTAGCTCATCTGAAAGTCAATATTAACTCAAGAATGACCTTATTTGCTTTCAGGGCTTGCTGTTGTGAAGAGCGTTGTGTTTGTAGTGGTTGGAGCTAATAGTGCTGGACATGGTCACATCAGTCGACTGTAGTGTCATTTGTGTCTCGCTGTATGGGATCCTGTATTTAATAACAAGTTCTCTAAAATAATTTTTTTCTTTTTCCTGCATTTTTCAGTCTTTACCCATAAACCTTTACAAGACCACAATTCTGGCAGTCGATGGATTAAACTGTTCTGCTTGTACACGATCTGTGTGTTCTGAACACGCTAGAGTTAAGAATCCTGACAAGTTCATTACAGTTTGACGCACCGGTGCATCTAATTCTTTAATAATTAATAATGTGCATGATTCTTTTATCTTTCAGCTTTTAATTTTTACTAGCGGTGACAACCATAGCCTGTTTATTATTGTATATTTATTATTAAAAGTGAGACTAAAGACACAAACAACAGAACAAATATGATACATCTATTAAATAAACAGTGCTGTACTTTTTTCTGGTAAAGTTTAATCATTACAGATCCAGTGTAATGATGGACATGCTGTTTTTTCCCCCACCTGTTTATGATGCAGATTTTTAATATCATGATGTCAGATAAGATCGGTCCGATTACGTCTATAAGGCAGACGTCATTGCCAGCCGAGCAGAGCAGCAGTGTTTTTGTTTAACACGCTGTGGTGTGTGTAGGATGTGGAGCAGTACATGCTGAGGACGGGCACGGTGAACAGCATGGAGAGCTCCCACTCGCTGCCGTCCATGTCCATCAGCGCCAGCTCCCAGAGCTCCTCGGTCAACAGCCTGGCGGACGGCTCGGACGACAGCGGAGAGATGGCCATGATGCAGGAGGGCGAGCACACGGTGACCTCTAACAGCTCAGTGCTGCACAAACCTCTGGTACGGCTCAAAAATACAACACGTTTTCAGCATCATTAGTCCATGTCACCTGATCCTCCAGGAAGCAGTCCGATACGCTCAGTTATTAACTCTTTCCCCACCAGTGTTGTTTGAAAAAGTTGTCAGCCACTGCAAGCACTTTTGATCACATAATGGCACTGAGAAGGTTTTTATTGTATTTTAATTAATTTTAATTTAATTATTTTAACGAGAAACAAGAGCTACGACTATTAAAACAACAGCAAAAGTGTCAGCACTTTGAATGTAGGTAAAGCTGAGAGAAGAACCTAGTTTATTTCAGAGACCCTGAGTCCGTTTACACATGTGATCACTTTATGCTGCTTCTTTGTCTTTTGATCCGGGTGTTCAGTGCTCCTTCAGAAGATGTGCTCCTACTGTATAACAGAAAATCTGGGAAGTGGGAAATTCTGTCGGTAGCAGAGGAGTTAAGATATATGATCAAATTATGATCACTTTCCCCAGATTCCCCAAGTTCAAAAGATCAGCATTTAATAGAAATAATTTACTAAAAACTGTGCAGTAAATCAGTAGACTAGAATGATGTGACGCTGAAGACTGGAGTAATGATTGAGCACATCACAGAAATAAATCACACTTGAACACATGCTATGTAATATTTCACATTTGTGCTATTTTTGTGTTTTTGGTCAAATCTAAAGTCAAGTCTAAATGCTCATATGTTCCTCACAGAACCATGATAACATCTACGACGACCCGTACCAGCCGGAGGTGGACGCCCAGCAGCAGGGGCCCTCCGGGGGCCGCCGGCGCAGGGGACGGGACCACTTCGCCACCATCCGCACGGCCTCGCTGGTGACACGACAGATCCAGGAGCACGAGCAGGGCTCAGCGCTCAGAGAGCAGATGTCCAGGTACAAGCGCATGAGGAGACAGCACCAGAAGCAGCTGATGGCTCTGGAGAACAAGCTGAAGGCTGAGATGGACGAGCACCAGCTGAGACTGGACAAGGAGCTCGAGACACAGAGGAACAACTTCAGCAGTGAAGCTGACAAACTCAGCAAGAAGCACCAGGCCATCCTGGAGAAGGAGGTGAGGGAGGAGACCACGCCCAGAGAGATAGGTAGAGGGATGAGTGGGTGGAGTCAGACTGTAGATGGATAGGTGGGTGGGTGATTGTAGTCAGATTATAGATGGATGGAGTCAGATTTCTCTCCTCCTTTCTGTTCTTCACTCGTCTTCTCTTCCTCTCTGACTTGTCCTTCACTCCTCTTCCTCTCCTCTCTGTTCTTCTCCTCTCTGCTCTGTCCTTCTCCTCCTCCTTTCCTCTCTGACCTGTCCTTCACTTCTCCTCCTCTCCTCTCTGTTCTTCTCCTCCTCTTCTGCTCTGTCCTTCGCTCCTGTCTCAGGCTAAGGCCGCTCTTACTGAGGAGAAGAAGTTTCAGCAGCACATCTTGGGTCAGCAGAAGAAGGAGCTCAGTAGTCTGCTGGAGTCTCAGAAGAGACAGTATAGACAGCGCAAGGAGCAGCTGAAAGAGGTACGGAGGAGAGTGACTGATCGTTTGTTTGTCTGTCAGAGCTGACGAGTGTTGTTCTGTGAGCAGGAGCTGAGCGAGAACCAGTCCACGCCGAAGCGAGAGAAGCAGGAGTGGCTGGTGCAGCAGAAGGAGTGTCTGCAGCAGCTGCAGGCGGAGGAGGAGGCGGGGTTACTGCGCAGACAGAGGCAGTACTATGAGCTGCAGGGACGCCAGTACAAGAGGAAGATGCTGCTCTCTCGACACAACCTGGAGCAAGACCTGCTGAGAGAGGTGCTCAGAGCTTGTTTCCTTCAGAAAACGGAATCAGCCGTTTGTTGTGACAGCAGAGGAAATATTTTGTTTATTTTTTTTAATAAATGCACTTTCAGAGCAAAATTAAGAGCACTTTATGGTTTGACGTGTACACAAAGCCGAATCGCAGTTTTTTTTTTTTTTTCATGTTTTAAATCAAACAAAACTAATATTAGAGATCTTTAATGTTGATGAGAGAAGTGTAATACATTTTTGGTTAATTAGTGCACAATCTAGGTAATTAATAGGAAACGACTTCCACACCGCCAACACTTTCCAATGGGCAGCTCATAAATGATGAAAACCACTAATTCTATGACCGATGTGTTTCTAACCCCACGCCTGTGTTTGTCCCGCTGCAGGACCTGAACAAGAAGCAGACCCTGAAGGACCTGGAGTGTGCCATGCTGCTGCGGCATCACGAGTCCACCCAGGAGCTGGAGTTCAGACAGCTGGGTCTGGTGCAGCACACTCGGGCTGATCTGATCCGCACACAGCACCAGACCGAGCTCACCAACCAGATGGAGTACAACAAGAGACGCGAGCAAGAGCTGCGGCAAAAACACGCCGTCGAGGTCCGCCAGCAGCCCAAGAGCCTGAGAGTGAGTGCCTGCCAGAGGGAGGGGGAGGAACCTGTCACCGAGGGGGAGGGGCCTGCTAGAGAAGGGGAGGTGTTTGAAACAGAATGGGTTGGGCCTGAGGAACAGTTGAGTAGAGATGGAGAAAAGATAGACGGGGATGAGATGCAGCTTGAGGAGCCCGAAACGGAAGAGACTCGTACTGAGCAGAGTGAAGCGGTAGAGCAGGAGCAGTTAGATGAAGCTCCGCAGGTTGATCCCAGACAAATAGAAGGTGGTTCTTGGGACGCCGGCAGTGAATCAGAGGGTGAGGAAGAGGACAGGGGTGTGGCCGACGGGTGTCCGTCAGAGCTGATGTCCGCCCTTTCCTTTGAGCGCCGCCCCCTGGAGCGTGACGCAGATGAGCTCTCAGAGTTCTACTTCCCAGATACTCTGGAGGAGCTGGAGCCTCCGGTCTACACGCCTCCCTCCTCTTCCTCGTCTCAGCCGTCTCTTCCCTCGCTCTTCTCTCACGCCATCTGCCTGGCTCTTTCTCTATCTGCTGCCTTGCAGCCGTCCCTCCTGACCCTCCTCTTCCTCTCAGTCTTCCTGCTGTCCCTGCGCCGCTCTCCTCCGCTGCCTTCGCTCTCCTCTCTTCTTCTCTCGGCCGAGCTGTTCTTCCTGGCGCTCTTCTTCTCTTACCTGTTCCTGCGCTCCTGCTGCTCGCTCTCCTTCTCCACCTTCCTGTCTCTGGCCTGCTGGGGCTCCGGACTCTTCAGTCTGGGCTTGTCTCTGAGCTTGGGGCTTTATTATGTCCCGGTGGCCCTGATCTCGGCCTCTTTCCTCAGCTCGCCCTCGCTCTTCCTCACCCTGTATCTGGCGGTGGTTCTGGTTCTGCGCCCGGCCAGGGTTTTCCTCCAGAGTGCCCCGCGCAAGCTCAACCGCCTCTGGATGCGAGTTCTGTTCCGTCTGCCCAGGCCGGTGTTCGCCGTGTGCCAGTCGCTCCTGGGCGGTCTGACCGAGCGAAGCCTCTATGACATGTTCCCTAAAGCCGGACGCAACTGGGCCGGGCGGCAGTCCAGAATCCCCGTGCCTCTGAGGAGCCTCGGAGCGGAGTATCAGGCCAAAAGCAGGTCCTCTGTGTTGTTTGCGCGGTGTGTTCTCTTGGGCCGCCGGTTCGTGCGCCGGCCGCTGGGCACTCTGACGGACCTGGCTAACTCCGTGGTGTTGTGTCTGGCCAAGCGTCTGCTGAAGGAGCTGCCTCCGAATCAGCTGAGACGGCTCCGGGCCCTCGGGATCCTGCGCAGGGAGAGAGCCAGCAAGCTCCCGGTGCTCCTGCCCCGAGCCGCCCGGGAGCAGAGGAAGAGGAGGATGAGGAGGCGGCGAGCGAGAGAGAGCATGTTCAGGGAGGAGGGCAGGTGGGAGAGTGTGCTGAGGAGAACTCCGTCAGGGAGGAGTCTGAGAGGAAAGATGGTGCCCTGGAGATAACAGACAGGGTTCAACTGTACCTTATCATTTACTCACTCTAACAAGACTTTGGTCAGTCTGTGACATTTTTCATACACCCTGAGACATTTTGTCCTCTCTTTGGAAAAAACGTCCAAAAAGGCTGAACAAATCCATTTGAGTAACAATTAATCGCCTCCAAAACAAGTTTCTGTTTACATAATACACGCATGTGTACTGTGTATATTATATATTCAATATATTTATTATAAAATGTTGGAGTATAAATGTATAAACGTAAATATTTTCAGAGACACGTATATCGTTATATAAAGAAGATAAATATACACAGCACTAATATGAAGCTCAATCCTGTCGTAATCAAGGTTTTGGATCTTCTAAGACGTTCAGCGGAGGGACGGAAATCTTTCAGGTTTCGTTTAAATGTCGAACTGTGTTTGAAAACGAACCAAAGTCTTATTGGTTTGAGTAAAGGATGATGTTTTTCAGGTTAGGGTTTGTTTGTCGTGAACGGAAAGCTTCAGTCGATTTATTGTGCTTTTTGTAAAAGTCTTTTTTGTTGTTGTTTTATTCTCAAATAGCAAGAGCTATGTGTGTTATGGTGATGATTGAAGCCCGTCTGTGCAATCTTGATTTAGTTTTTTTGAAGGGGGTCTTCATTTCAACAATGACATAATATTGTGAAGCCATGCGTGCTGAACGCTGAATTAATGGACTGTGAACGAGGGTTCTAACACAGTTCTTTACACTATAGATCTCCCAAACACACGACACTACAAGCCGACTCTCCAGAAGTGCATTAGACCAAGCGCCAAAGCTTTTCCTGCGTTTGTGTTGAAACAGAAACTAGGCCGCGTCTTGTTGCACAATCAGTGTTTGATACGAGTTCAGAGTCCTCTCGCTGGATGATTCGGAGGCAGGATCAAATACTGTCCTTGCCAAAGCAGAGCGCAGCCGGTAGATATCATACGCTAGGGTTAGTTCCAGGTGACCCATCATCACAAGCGGTTCTGACACTTCAGCGGTGAACTTTATTGTCCAGAGCCGGATCGGTGTAAGAGCAGATGGCCGGACGCGAGGAGAAAGAGGTGTTATTGCACTCGAGGCAATGATCTGATCATATTTACCATGTAAACAAGTGTTTTGATCATATCCTTATGAAGAGAGGTCTAGCCTAGTTCTGTTGTTTCCTATTTATTAGTACTCTTACTGCATATTAAAGGCCATTATGACAATCATTTTAATGTTAAGTTGGAGAAGATATATGCAAATTAGCAACCAAAGAGTGTGATGTCAGAGGATGAAGAATAGCTTGCACTGCACACAAATCTTTATTTGAAATGCTTCGTAGAAATCTTACGATTATCAAAGGGACCATTTGTCACGAGTGAAGACATGCAGTCTGTTTGAAGAAAATCAAACAAAGCGTTTCAGTTTTAGCCATATTTGTTCCAGTTATTGGTAATTTAGAGTTTGTCTTTGTGTTATTGTTTTTATGAATGTTTACATATGCTGTGCTCCCTTTATGTTTGTTTTTAACCAAATCACAAGTTTGTCTTAATTATTATTTGAGTCGTTTTGCGTTGCACCGTCTGTTTCAAGGCCGTTGTGTGCGTTTCATCCTGGTTTTGTGTTCGTGCATGAATGGATGTTTACTTCAAAGATTTCTGTTATGTTTCTGAAATAAATTTTCTTTATTAAAATCATTGTCCTTTGGTTCATTTCGTATTTTGTTGGATTTCTTCATTTCGGCTTTGTGTTTTCATTCATTTGGTCCTGCTGCTGCTTTTAATTTCTTTATTTTTTTCACTTTAAACGGCTTCTTTATGAATTCTTATGATTTCCAGTCATCAGGAGCTCGGGTAGATTTGCAGCAATAACCAACGATACACAGCATGGGTTAAAATTACTACCTTTCCTGGTAACTTTGTAATAACGTACTACGAGTCATTAGTACACAGTCAGTTGATCCTTGACCCTAAAGCACTGTGCAGTGTTAATATTCATAAGCAGTTATTATATACAGCTATAAGTGCCTTGTTCTTGTTTTTTAAGCGTATGTACTCGGAGATTTAAAAGGCTCTGTTCTCTTCCTCACAGAAAAACAAAATTAAACTGCACCTGCACACTTGATTTCTTCAATTTTATTATCGTTATTTTCAACGAAACTGCAGAAGTCAAGTGAAGGATTTAAAGGTGATCTATTCAGATGTGTTTTTTCCCCATAAGAACACTTTACCAATCCCAAACCACATCAATCTGATCTACTCTGGGTTTTGTATTTAATCAGAGAAGTGATGTATAATTGTCTGGAAGTCAAAAACTCTTATTATTAGGCATGTTTTCTTTCTCCAGATAAAATGAGCCAAGAGAGAGCTTGAAATGATTAAATGCCTGTGAGAAGGATGCAATAGAATTAACAAAGTTAAGAGTCCGAGAAAACCGGTGGAGAAGAAAACACGTGCTAACGGCAAAAGAACGAAGAATTAATGTCAAGAATCCATCAGGAACCCTTCAGTCTCCATCGTGCTCCAGAACAGAAGAGTGTGTCCGCTTCTCAGAGACTGCTTAAGTACCAAACCACCCGCATTTAATCAGAATAACATGCTGAAGTGTTAAATCCGTTGAGACTGACTTCTCTCTGGGTTTATGGACCGATACGCTGTGAGTGACTCTTCAAGCGCTGTTTGAAGAATTGATCTTCTGTCAGTTTTAGCTCATATCAGTCTCTGAGAAGCTCTTCTCACCTAATTCTTCATTCTTGCAGTTCACATGTGTTTTCTCTGACTCTGCTCACCCGATGGTCATTTCTTAACTTTGCTAATTCTATTTCATCTCTTTCTTGGCTCGTTTTATCTGTAGAAAGGAAACATGGCTAATAATTCGGCACACGGTGTAGTATTGTCCTGTCCTAACAAACCATACATCAATGGAGGGTTATTTGTCAGATAAATCTGTTTAAAAAGAATGGGCCCTTACGACAGGTTTAGTGCTCCAGAGGAATTACACTGCAACGTCAGGTAAAGTTTTCATTCTTCTCACTTGAATAACTCTGAATCTACTTCAGATGTTCTGCTGCTGCTCTGAACCAGATGTGAGTCCTGGGCTCTTTCAATCTGCTCTTCTCTGTCTCTGTAGTCTAAAGAGCTGCAGATTAAGCGTCAGTTCCAGGACACCTGTAAGATCCAGACGCGCCAGTACAAGGCTCTGAGGAACCACCTGCTGGAGAACACGCCCAAGTCTGACCACAAGGCCGTGCTGAAGCGCCTGAAGGACGAGCAGACCCGCAAGCTGGCCATCCTGGCCGAGCAGTACGACCACTCCATCAACGACATGCTGTCCACTCAGGCAGTGAGTAAGACGAGGCCGAGCGTTCAGGGCGGTGCTCCTGGCTCGAGCCGCTCCACTGACCTCTGACCTCTGTGTGCAGCTGCGGCTGGACGAGACGCAGGAGGCCGAGTACCAGGCTCTGAGGATGCAGCTGCAGCAGGAGCTGGAGCTTCTCAACGCTTACCAGAGCAAGATCAAGATGCACACGGACACCCAGCACGAGCGGGAGGTGAAGGAGCTGGAGCAGAGGGTGTCCATCCGCAGAGCCCTGCTGGAGCAGCGGGTGACTAGTACACTCCTCACGCTTTTACACACATCTCTAGAGGTCATGACAGTTACACCAGACGAAGAACTCCGTCCAAATAATCCATGCATACAGAGAGAACGAAAGAAATGAGTTGAGAAATGAAGTAATAAAATGGAGTGAGGGGAAGGAGTATTTAATACTTCATACGAACGTCTGTGTGGGTAAAGACAGCTTCTGTTGGAGAAACTAGTCTCTGGTCTGATTTCGGTCAATTCTTTCACACAAACAGTGCGTCTCTTCTATGAACTCTGACCTTTAGCTCTTACCTTCTGTTGGACTGGTCCTGGGCTGGGGTCATTGTTTCATCTTCATCATCCTGGTACCGTAGGTGATGAAGCAGCTCATATGACTTTATAATTACTGATAGATTTCAGCTGGAGTCTTTCCTTCCTCCTTTTCTTTCTTTCTTGTTCAGTATGTTTTCCCTCTCAATCCGTTTCTCTGTATGTATGGATTGCTTTCGTAGTTTCTGATATCTGGTGAGAATGTCACGTCAGCAGCAGCTTCAGAAATATATTTACTGAGAAAAATGGTCAATATTTATTTTACCCGCTGTATACATTAGAGATTGTATTACAGTCATTTGAAACATGTTCTCGAAACACTTTGTAATTGTTCATTTCATAAACGTTCATCAAATAATCTTCTCAAGATGTGCACAAAGCTCTGTTTTCATGATAGTTTCACCAACAACCAATATCTAAAAAAAAAGAGGTTTTAAACAAATCAAACATGAATGTACCATTTGTCCAAACACAGCAAACTAAGCTTTATCGTTCTATCAAATGAACATTATCTTAGGCTCTGAACTACTCCACACAGGAAACACACATTAATCAGAGTAATGACGAAGCTGTCCGAACACTCGTCTGGTACTGTGATTGTGGAGTTATTATCAGAATTGAGGTTTATTTCGTTTAGTTTTAGTCTCTTGTTGACCAGATGGCCTGTGGAGAGGAGACTGGAGCTAGTAAAGCGTTTAACCGCCTCACTTCCTCTCGGATGTCATGCAATTTTGAATAAAAATGTTCTTCCAGATATAAATGAGAGGTAAGATCAGTAAATCAGGAAAATCCATGTATAGAGCAAACAAAACCACTTAAAATAATCGAGTGTTTTGAGAAGAACACAACACGATTGAGATGACTAATTAATCCATATTGTTTGATATTAGATATTTCATTATTTACATTACATTTAAAGGATCTTCGCTGTGATGTAAACACAGGTAAATATAATCTGAAAAGAAGTAGCCGCTGTTTTATGCTGTACAGTTATATAGTCATGTCTATCTTCACTTGTAGCTTTTGAAATCATTTGTTTTTCAGGTTTACATTTTTATTAGCATATAAACAAATCACCCTAACGCTGGTAAATCTCATCTTTAAGCTTCTTTTTCCCCCATAATTTAAAATCACTGACTGACTGGCTTCGGCTATAATTTCTTCATGCAGTAAGCGCACTGTAGATGACCTTGTTTAACTATATTTAACACAGTCTGGTTTGTGTTTTTCCAGTGAAAACATGAATTTAAAGCAGACAGAAAAGGAGACGGTTCAGTCAAAAATGTAAATTCTGTGATTAATTACTCGGCCTTGTGTCGTTTCAAACCCGTGAGACCTCGTTCATCTTCAGAACACTAATGAATGTGTTCATCTGATCCTCCGTAGACAGCAACACGACTGATCCAGATCCAGAACCATAGCCAGGACATCAGTAAAACAATCCATGAGACGATTTTACAACGAAAACAAAAAGCACAACTTTATTCTCCAGCTCGTCCGTCTGCTTGCAGTGCAGGGTCTGCTGCGTTTGTCTCCTAATAAAACTTTATTAATTAAGGTCTTACAGGTTTGGAACGACACTGAGGTTAATGACAGACTAATTAACAGCAGTAGCAAAGTTTCCTTACTAAAAACACCCTGCCATGCCGTTATAAAGCTTGTAAGAGCCTGAACATAGTATAATATAACTCCGATCGGATTTGTCCAAAAGAAGGAACTCGTATACACCTAAGACGCCTCGAGGGCTGACATAAACATGGACTAATTTAAACTTTTGGAAGAACTAACCCTTTAGTTGATGCCGATGATTATTATTTGTGGCGATCAGAAGCAGTTTCCGTTGCTCTGTTTATCCAGATCGAGGAGGAGATGCTGACCCTGCAGAACGAGCGCTCGGAGCGCATCCGGTCCCTCCTGGAGCGCCAGGCGTCCGAGATCGAGGCCTTTGACTCCGAGAGCCTCCGCCTGGGCTTCAGCAGCCTGGCCCTGACCGGCATCCCCTCCGAGGCCCATCCCAAGCAGGGCTACCACTGGAGCCACGGGGCCCCGCCGCTGTCCCGCCGGGGCCCCAGCCGAGCCGACTCGTCATCCTCCCACGGCCTGGGGCCCCTGCACCACTCGTCCCGGTCCTCGTCCTCGTCAGCCTCCCATCACAGCCGGCACCAGCTGCCCCAGCACTACCACCACCAGAGCACTCCCCAGCTGTACCGCGAGCGGGAGCGGGAGCGAGAGAAGGAGCGCGAGAAGGAGTGGGGAGGAGCAGGGCATCACCCTCACCTCTTCTCCCACCACCTTCCCTCCCGCTCCTCCTCCCAGTCCCTGGCTCTGCTCCCCCCGGCGCCTCCTCCCGCACCTCCCTCCGTCTCCTCCGGCCCTCCGGCTCCTTCAGGGGTGTATGGAGGAGGGCTGGTGGTGAGGGGCCCCAGCCTGATGGCCTTGAGGAACAGCCCTCAGCCGCTGCGCAGAACCGCCTCCGGAGGAGGCCCCGGAGGAGCAGGAGCAGGCGCGGACGGAGTGCTGAGCCGGAGCACCTCGGTCACCTCGCACATCTCCAACGGATCGCACCTCTCGTACTCGTAAGGAGTGCACAAGAGCACATCGTCCTCGTCTGTCGCTTTGGGTTTTCCTTGCTTGTTGTTGTTTTTTTTGGTAAAAGCAAACGAACAAAAAAAAGCGTGAAACTGGCTTGGAACATCACCACTGCCTTTAAGACGTCTTAAAGGGATGCTGCGCGACTGGGGGAGTTTGTGCGTTTTTACGCGAAGGTGCGAACACAGAATGTTTATGTCGGTCAGACTTTGAGTACGTTTACGTCTGTGAGAGTTGCTCCAATGCATGAGATTAATGTAGTAAATACATTTGTATTCATATGTTATCCAGTCACGGTTGAGCCTGTTAACGCAAACGACGATAAATATAACAATAAATCAAGAGTCCAGCACCACTGTAACCGTAACAGGAGAATGTTATTTTTGAATTCAAAACAGCCAATCAGAATCTATCCAGATTTAACGAGTCGTGCACTTAACGTCAAACAGAATAATATCGACGGAATCATCATTATAATTATCATTCGTAAAAACTATACTGTTGAATTCAAAACAGCCAATCAGAATCCATCCTGCTTTAACACGGCCGATGAAGAAACTGCGTAATAAACAATGTTATCATCATTATTATCACTATAATCATCTTTCTTGTTGTGAATGGGCCTCAAGGCTACCTTTTTTAGATAACGATAAGTTTTGAAAATCTAGAGTCGAACAATCATTCAGTTCAGTTTTAGCCAATCAGAATCCATCCTGCTTTAACCAACTCAAGCAGTTAACGCGGCAGATCATGAAACAGAACGTCATCGCTGTAATTATCGTTATAATTATCGTTCTTATTGTGAACGGGCCTTAAAGCTTTACAACCTTTACAAAATCATCAGCTGCATCCGAAATCGCATACATCCCTACTACATAGTGTACGAGAAGACTACTAAGAACAATCGATTTCGGACGCAGCCAAAGACTTTTAGAGTCAGTCTCCCACTAATTGGATCTTTTATTGTGTGTATATAAATATATAGTATTTAAAGTGTTGAAGCATTGTGTCCACAGTTTTCTATAGTAATTATGACTATCGACATTTTGGTAAAATAACATGTGAACAGAATAGACCTAACGTTTAATTGTAGAAGTCGGATCTGGGATGCCCAGCGTCCGTTTGATGTCATCACAAAGACGTTTTTCGAATTTCTCCAAGCATCTGGTTGCAAACGATGTGAGCATTTCTAAAAGTAATCAAGAAACCGGGTCTAGTGTGTGTTATGGTTATTAATACCTGAGTATTGATAATTAATAATGGGATTGTTTGTGCGTATGCGTCGTCTGAATGGGATGCGCTCGGGTTGCCACTTTTGTACACAAACACACCAAAAAATAGGACTTGAAGGCTTTTTCACTGGGATGAGCATCCTTTAACTCAGACTTTAGACAATATAAAAACAGACTTGATTTCATCGCAACGGGTTACAGCCACTGATCTTTCGTGCAGAGCCGGATCTGGTGGTGTTCTGAGCAGAAACTCCAGCACAGCTGCAGAAGATGAACTCTCAACAGAAGTGTGTGTACATGCTGTATATCTGTGCTCTCGGCTTCACAGACACATTCAGAGATATCCCAGAAGAACACGAGAGGAACTGATGAACTCAAGCCAGAAACACCAGCTCTGATCTCTCTCTCTCTGTATAACCTACTACTTTATGCTTGGTTTAAAGTAAACAGTGCATGCAGATCTTTAGTGTATGGGGATGCGGGCGCAGTGTTGGAGGGCTGGTGAGATTGCGCCGTTGAATGGACTGACTCGTTTGTGAGATACGGTATGATGTTGCTTCATGATCCCATTATAATGTTGAATGTCAGAGCTGAATTTGCAGAGGCAGGTTGAACTGGTCTGGATCCAGTGGAGATGGACGGACTGTGTGTGTTTGTGTCTAACAGGTTTTGCTGAGAGGACATTTTCTCGAAACACGTTCATTACTGAAATCAGGCCGCTTGTGGTTTGAAGGGAGAAAACATGTGGAAGAAAAATAAACGCAAAGCAATTTTAATGATAATAAATTAATATTCATGTGCATTGGTCTCATGTTGTTTGTGATCTTCAAGCTCCGGCTTTAGTCAGACTTCAGACCGCTTGAAGAGTGCTGGGACTACTATGATGTCACTTTAGCATCACACCGGTTCCCCGTCCACCTTTTAAAAAGCAAAACTTGGTCATTTGTGAATTCTGTGGGTGTAGCTTCCGGTCGGTCTGATCCAGCTATTTTTAGCTGTACAAAACTGGAAAATTGGTGTGTCTTGGCTTATTATTTGAATGTATTCAGCTACCTTAATTCTGAACACACTGGTCTGTAGTGCAAATAGTTTGTTATCCTCCTCGTTATTTCTGGGGAGCCGGAAGCCTCGCCCCACAGACTGACTTCTGCGTTGAAGAGAAAGGTGGACAGGATGGCTCCATAGGCATTTATTATGGAACATCACAAAAAATAAGATCTGTGTTTAACCATAGTTCATGAAACAAACACCTTTTGTCCATCAAGATAATCTTCATAAACTATAGGCTATAACTTTTACAAATGTCAAAGTTTAAGCGCCAGAAGATAAGAGCTAGGCTATTAACAAACTACACCAAACGTATTTTTAACACATTCAGTGAAAAGACTTGACTCTGTCTATGAATTTTAATCCACGCTACATGAATCTTTTAATATAAAAACAGAACTAGAGCCTGAATCTGAAACAAGACATTAGTAATATAGTAAGTACTGGTTAAGTATTAATGAAGTAAGGAAAAGGACAGATGAAATCACATCATTCAGTACATTTCCAAATTTGAAAAGGTGCACTAAGAGTCAATAAATACTTTATACTATTTAATAAAATTCTAGTGCATTTAATCTTTAAATAGCAGCAGAGTGTGGTCAGATTAAACGTGTTTTAGTGAATAAAGTAGCACATTTCAGCTATCACCTGTTAGGGTTGGTAGGGCTGTTATCCTTGCTTTTAGAAAACCCTGAATATAACCGCTTCGTGTGGCCGTGAACGTATCGTTTTAAGCACTATGTATCTTTAAAGTTCCTCTTTCACCGGTACACGTGGAGGTAAGAAGAGGTAAGATTACCTGTAAGAGCTCAGATCTGCTTCAGAAAGCCATAAAACGAGCATCTGAAGATTAAAGTGGCAAAGCAAAAACAACTAAATTAACTAAAATATATACACATACTACAATATTAAATGTGGGGCAATTTTAACCCAACTGTACACGTTTTTTTTTTAAATGTAATGTCTTCACAGAATATCTTACACAAATACTAACCAATAAATAAATATTCGTAGCTTATAGCATCTTTATAAAAGATCCAAAAAAAAAATTGCAGTTAATCAATCAAAGTTCAGTTGGGTTGTTTTGCTTAACTAAACTAACTAAAGGCAAACTAATACAATAAAAACACGACAACTCAACAAAAACATTCATTAAACATTAGTCATCTTTAAATAAACTCTTCATATTTTATTATGAATATTCGTAATGCATCTTTGTTCAGATCTTCAAAGTCGGGGCATTAGCTATAGGCCTATTTATGTTTTAATAATTAATTTATGTATTTACTTCTGTTTTCTGTTAATTCGGGAGAAATCAATATTAAGCACAAGCTTTATTACAGGTTATTTTAAGTCTTTTTATAAGTTAGAAGTTTTTTTGGACATATATTAAAACACAAAACACTAAATATATGTTTACATTTTGATTTGAGCATGACTTCTGCAGGGACAGAAGCTAATACACACATTCTCTTCGGACTAGCTCCAAATTCAGAAACGGCATGCAGTTATTAGGATCTTTCCGAAACCTGTCTCGTATTTCTCTGAATGAATCTCCTGGGTCAGGTCGCCTCGGTCACGTGACGTCAGCCGCTGTTTTTGTGTCGGCGCAGTCTCTGAGAGGAAGCGGCGGAAGTAGAGAGAGAGAGAGCACATCCCTTTAAGAACAACTGGGACATAGCGGAGAGAGGAAAGGAGAGGAGGGGGTAGAAGAAAGAGGAATTAAAAAAGAAAAGGAAGAAAGAGACAGGGAAGGGAGGGAGGAGGAGAGAGAGAGCGCGATAAAAAAAGAAAGATGACATCCTGTGAATCGAAGCGCCGAGGTGGAGCGGCGGGCTGCGGCCGGGCTCCTGCGTCACTCTCCGGGGTCAGCGCTTAAATCTACAGCGAGGCTTCGACAAACACCCGAGAGGCCTATCTGAAGATCGAAGGGAAAAAACACTGATTTATCCACAGCAACCTTTAACTTTGACTCTTTCGAAGCGACAAGCGCATCACGTCTAACCGTTATTTTAACGTCTAAAATGCCTTTTATAATGCATGATGTAAGATTGTAGAAATAACACGATTGCTTTCGACATTCTAGCTCATGCAAATGAATAAATAGCACGTTGTTGTGATGTCTCGGGTTAAAGTTGGACAGGAGCATGCTAGTGAACACTAAATAGTGTGTTTTATTGCCTGCTAGTCTGAGCCGCTCATTAAGCGAGTGATTGGCAGAATAGTTTAAAACACGTCTGAAGGATGTCAGTGGCGCGTTATTAATCTTCAGGACTGTGTAGTTGATTATAATATTCATCGCAGTGGAACAAAATGGATGCCGCTTGGAGCAATTTTCTCTTCCAGGTGAGACTGAACGAGTCTGTGTGTGTGTGTGTGTTCAGATTCGTGTTGTTACGTCACTATATTAAATGCACCCCTGCTGTACTTACAATGAAGTTTAGAATTCAAACTTAGTACTTTGTGATTGTTCTTTCCCAGACCACACCCTCCCAGACCCCAGTGGAGGGGAGCCTCCAATCAGAGCTTCTGAGCTCTCCTCAGACCCCGCCCCCCGAACACATAGCCCCGCCCCCGTCGACAGTGGACACTGCTGCTCTGAATGAGGATCCTGTACCTGGTGAGGGGTGGGGGGGGGTTAATATCAGTGGGATTCTTCCGCTGTGCTTCATTATGACCTTCGTTAGCAATTTCTTATAAGCCTCTAACTGTAGAACTGGATAAAATCCTAGAAATATGGGGAACTTGGGCTTTCCTGAAAGGGAAGAGATTCTGCAGGTTGTATGATTAAAAAAATCACTACTCTGAAACGGCAAAAAAAAAAGATTAGAAAATCAAAAATGTGAACGTTAAGCATATTGTTGCGAAATCCAGACTTTTTAATTAGAATCGGCACTTTTGGGGATTTTGTGCGAGTGTGAAATATTTCCTCGTGCATATTTCGCAAAACGTTAAAGCTGGCGTTTTGGCCGACAGAATACTGCTTGCTAAAAGTCTACGTCGGCGAAAAACATACCGTCACTTTTTGGTGAATTTTCACAGAGAAATTTCCATCATTCTGCGAGTAATCTGTGCGATCAACAGAAGACTTTAAAAAAAGTTAAAAACTTTTAAAAAGTTAACTTAAACTGCGCAAATTTGGAATATTTCCAAATAAAGCTGAAATAAATCACTTCCTGAATAACTAGCGATAAATATAAAACAAAATTACATTTCTGCGATAGGAGAAGGCAATGTATATAATGTTTGTATACATTAGATTACGAGCTTTGATGAACTCTGCGGAGACCCCGGCTGGGGTTAGCTGGGAGTGCTGGGACGAGGACTGATCATCGTGGTTCAGAGAGCCTTTCTGAGATTTTACGAATGCATCACTATTCTGAGCTAACGGCAGATGGCGCTCTTGGCTAGTTTTTAACTGCGCACTTAAATACCCACGAAGAGAGTAAATGTGTTTGATATCTAAATGTTTGGCTTGAAACAGGGAGTCGAATTAGAACTGATAAAAATCCAAGCATACCCAGCCCTAGCTGTCACATACTGCTGTTTATATGTCAGCTATCAAGCCTGTGTTCATACGATCATACTCGCGTAGCGCCATCTACTGGTAAAAACTAATCTCAGACTCATTCTTCACCTCGAAGCGCAGCCAGGACATCGTTAAAGCAGTCCGTGTAATATAAGTGGTTCAGGAAGCTTACAGGAATACTTTATATGCAAAGAAAAGAAAACTCACAGCTTTATTCAAGGATTTCTTCTCAATATGTGATCGTAGTAGCTGATTTCATTAGTGTTTCATGTGGGTTTGTAATGAGTAATGAAGTGACCCGCTCTGGTCTGTCCGTCTCTCAGTGAAGCCGGTGTCCAGACCGGCCCGCGCCGCCCACATCTGCTCCATCTGCAGCAAGCAGTTCAAGAACAGCTACAACCTGCGCCGGCATCAGTCCGTCCACACCGGGATCCGCATGAAGGGGGCGCCGCAGAGCCACGAGGCCAAAGAGAGCTCCGAGCATCAGCAGACCCCGCTCTCTCTGCTGCACCTCTCCATCCCCTCCACGCTGCCCACTACTGACGGCAACCACGCTGTCATGGAGACCGTCACCGCCCTGCCGCCTCCGGCCGCTGCTGTCGTCATGGCAACAGGGGAGCCAGTACAGGTGTGTGTCCAGTGATCAGAGTGATGCACGTTACGTGGTCTTTAGCGTAGCTTGTCTGAGAACTACGCTTCTAACCCTAGTTCCCAGTTTCCATTCCAGTGGGGTTAAACTTTCACATTTTATAAAACGTAAGGTCAGGTAAAAACAAACGCACCTGGAGATCAGATCTAGGAGAGGATGGAAGGTATAACTACACCGAACACACACCTGTGTTTAACCCTCCAGCTGCAGGGAAGCACAGGTGTACAGGTACAGTGCTTGTGTTATTGACCTGGTGTCTCTGCTCGTCTCAGAGGCCGGTGAACCAGAACCCTAACCCTGTGCGGAAGAACCACGCCTGTGAGACGTGCGGGAAGGCCTTCAGAGACGTGTACCATCTGAACCGCCACCGGCTCTCGCACTCGGACGAGAAGCCCTTCTCCTGCCCCATCTGCCAGCAGCGCTTCAAACGCAAGGACCGCATGAGCCATCACGTGCGCTCGCACCAGGGCGGGGTGGAGAAGCCCTACGTCTGCCCACACTGTGCTAAAGCCTTCTCACGGTGAGACTTCCCTACATTCAGAGGGTTTAGAAGAAATGAACATTCGAATGCAGAAGCGCTGTGTTTGAATTATAAGCAGCACACGAAATACGATGATGTGTCGTAGCTTTCACACAACCACCCTATAATGATAAAACAATCATCCGTGATCCAGCTTCAGTTACAGGAGGGAGGTTTTTATGACTGACGTGTTTCCTGATGTTGTGCTGGTTTTAAAAAAGCTGTCTCTGTCTCGCAGGCCCGATCATCTCAACAGTCACGTCCGGCAGGTCCATTCTTCAGAGCGACCCTTCAAATGCCCGGTACGGAAGTTAGTTGTGTGTTTGTGTAGCTGACAACGAAAGAGCGGTGATCTGTGCTGGAGTGTGCACAGCTGCTGGCAAAAAACAAAATAAGAGTCTTCAAACTAAGATTGTAGTCCAATGTGAGGTTTTTCTCAAACTCTCAGCCGTGTCTAGTGATCAGAAGCTGCAAGCACTAGTTAAAGATCTAAAGGTACTTTCCTCTGACAGCGTGCGATCCTGATTTATACACAATAAATACAGTTTTTAATACTAATGAAGAATTCACACAAACATTTTTGTTTTACGTTGTGATTGTACTGCATCGTGTTTGGGACCCCCTCGAAAACGAGATGGTACATCTCAAGGGTTAATCCTAATAATAATAATATTAGACCCATTGTGATTATTAATCTAATAATGATTATTAAAAGATGTGATTTTCCATCAGCTTTAAACAGGTGTAGCTCAAACTACTCCTACATCCTTCTGATGCTCTTCTAACGGTGCTCGCAGCACGGATCTCCATCAGTAGAACAAACGCTAGTCTTTCTGGTAGTGTGGCAGTGTGTACAGCATCTGTTGTGTGTGGCAGGTTACAGGCGTGATCGTTTCATGACCGTGTGTGTGTGTTTGCTGCAGACGTGTGAGTCCAGCTTTGCTACACGGGACCGTCTCCGAGCTCACATGATCCGACACGAAGAGAAGGTGCCGTGTCATATCTGTGGAAAACTGCTGTCTGCGGCCTACATCACAGATCACATGAGAGTGCACAACCAATCACAGCATCACTCATGTCACCTCTGCAACCGCAGTAAGTCCTCTCTCACACACACACAC
>JAUMHR010000062.1:2098133-2110917 GCA_032361145.1 Enteromius fasciolatus | reverse complement strand
AGTTTAGGTCTGCCATTGACTATGTTTACACTTATGTGCAGATGCTTGCTTGTGTTCCTGCAGTCCTGTAGAGGTGATGTAGAGATGAATGTTTGTACCATTAAACAGGAAACACAGGATCAAATATGGGCAAGGGTGGACACATGGGGATCAAAACACAGGACGAACTAAACACAGACTCTGACATTATTCCCCCCTCCCGGAAGTTGCGTCCTCGCACCTAGCAACATCCCAAGGGGAGGGGAAGTGGGCACCCTGGAGGTCGTACGGGGCAGAGTCACTGGTCGCCTCCAGGGTGGATCAGGAGCCTTGGGAGGCCATGGCGAATCAGGGGCGGGCTGGAATGGGAATCAGCACTCTTGACCGTAAATGAGAGACTGGAATTGGGTTTGGCTCTCCTGGCCATAAACTAGGGACTGGAATCAGAAACGGCACTCTTGGCCCGAGACTCAGGAAGTGGAATTGCGATTGAAATATCAACCTAATATGTGACACACAACTTGTTCAGATGATTGACTTTGATTTTCAAGATTTGAAATTAAAAAGTTGCAAAACTCAACACACTGACAGCAGAAGGCACTAGAGCTGACTAGATTAGTTATTTCAGTTGTTTTTGAATGGATGCCTATGGGTTATTGACCCACAAACATCAGAAACATACACATTTATCTATGCATATTTCACAACACATCAGCATGTTGAAAATTTGCATGCAGGGTACAGGCAGAAGGTCGGCAATGAATAAATCCAAAAGGCAAAACAAACTAGAAAACAAAGACACAAATGAACACGAAAGGAAATCCAGGAACCAGGTTGACGATGTAATGAACTGTGAAAACATACAAACACAGGGGGGTTTATACAGATGAATCTAGATCAGTGGGTGGCGACAAACAATAAAGTACCTAGACAACAAACGAGTGGGCGGAGACATGAGTTCCTGAATGAAAGCAGGCACAAAGCACAGAGAGTTCGCTGGAGTGCCATCCAGTGGCCTGCGCCGGCACCTCCAGCTGACCGCGACACCAGGTAAAATGACACGATTGCTTCAGTAAACGTGTTTTTATCTTCTGTTTGTGTTTGTTAACACTTAGGTTTAGGGTCTGGTTAAGCCAACAGCATTAATCGTTTATCATCACTCACCAGACGTCGTGATGCAGACAACAAACAACATAATAAAACACTGCCAGATTCACATTTGTCTGGTTTCCTTGTTTAGCATCACTCACTGGACATTTCACTTTGAAAATGTCATAAAAGGTAAAAAAAAAAGAAGCAATCTAACATTATTTGCTGAAGTTTTCCTGTTGAATACTGAATGCAATAACATATGAAATCAAGCTTGCATAATAAGCGATGCACTTTATTTTAGGCTTGTTCAAATGCTGTTTAAAAGCATAATTTCATATGCGGCATCCGCTGTCGTATGAATAAAAGTGCCAGAAAACCCTCTCCCATCCTCTTAGCCGTCCTCTTTATCGTGCTCATTCCATTTGTCTGTGATTACCTACGGCTGAAGAAAAGGAGAAAATGGCAGATTGTATCCATCTCTTCACCTTCACATTTGAACAAAGCCCAGCGAGAGAGCAGTGACCTTTTTACCAGATCAATCACATCCTGATTTAAGCCTCCCGGGGCGAGGCGGGGGTCCGAAGTGCCTCCTCCTCCCTGGAGCCGTGGAGGTGTGCTGTGCTTCTTGATTGGAAATGCCACAAGGCCTTTGTTTTGTGGATTGAATTCTGTTTCTCTCAGGTGCATCGCTGCGACGTCAATTAACGTCTGTCGACACTTGCGGGGAGGCACTTAGTTCACCTCTGAGCACAACAAAGCCAGGTGTACAGCATCCCGATGAGGTTTAGCGGATTTATTGATATTTCATAGAGCTGTAAGTGTTGTCTGTTAAGAGCATGTTTCATTTGGTACTGCGGTAAAGAAACTGTGATAAAGGGCCGGAGTGCGTTTGAGAGCAACTTGTTGATTCCTTAGGATGCATTCACTGTATACAGTAAAATTATGAAGGTGGGTAATTAATAAATAGCAAAAAATATATCAAAAGTTTTAGAATTTAAGATTCACTCCAGTATTACACAATGGATCTACCCTATTTCTGCAAAAATCCAAAAATATCTACACATGCCAATCACTGCTGTGTCCAGCTAAAATGAACCCGAATGGCAGTTAAACATCAACAAAAGTTCATTTTCACACAGATTATGATTCGAGGAGATTTTTGCACAATTCCCTGCTGAATACTATGTTATGAGCTCAAAACACTTTTAACACAGTTCGTGATTTGTAAACTAACGCATTTTGATGTTTGGCATCTCAAGCAGCTCCATACGTTTGGCTGCTCTGATGAAGTAAACTTGCTCGGTAGCGCACCCGGTGCAGTATTATATTTGTGTTAAGAGAGTGTCAAACACAAGTCATGCTGAAAGAGCTCAAAGACCTATAGAAGCAAGAGAAAGTGACATGATTGCTTAAATTTAATTTAGTGTGTACAGTACAATTACAAAGTAGGGTAATGAAGCACTTTTCCTGATTTCGTTCAGATTTACAACCTTCTAATTTAATGAAATTGTTGTTTCTATTTAATCTGATGCATTCTTTCTCTGCTAATGCTGTAAATCATATAGAGTTTAACACCGGTGACCGATTATACAGTAAGAGTCGTTTGTTTTTGGAGTTGGGCTATTTTGAGATTCACTGAAAAGAATCAGCTGGTAAGAGTCATCAAGAATCAAACCAATCACCTTTTATAAACTGTGTGTTTATATTTGATTGAAAACAACCATCTTAGTGTAACCAAGTATTGAAGAGCATTCACTAAAAGGAATCAGCACTTAATCAAGAATCGAGCTGTGTGAATGTCTGATTTCTTATGTACACAGGACTGTATGTTGCGTTGCAATACATTGTTGTCATTAAGGATTGCTTTTTTATTTTTCCTGCTTTCCATGACCCAGTTGGAACTGACCTTTGTCCTTATTTTTTGCTTTAGTTTAACCCTCGATGTTGTTGATTCTCCTCTGGATTCCCTCTGAACTATAAGCCTCACTTCACCTCCTGTTCCAGACACAAATGAACTACCGCAATCAATAACCTTACTGCTGTCCCCGTAGATCTCACTAAAATTACATTTTCCCTTAATGCCAATTAATTGGCCTGATGAAATTACACCTCCTCTTCTGCTGTCGATCCGCTTCCACTTTTCCTTCTCAATCCATACCACAATTACAATCTACTACCTGTAGCTTCTCTTGAGATCCTCCCTGCATCCATGAAGAACGATTTTACCAAAAATAGCTTACCTGAGATCCGTCTCCGGGGGTCAGGTGAGACACGGTGTAGTTTACACTCTGTGGCAGCGTGAGTCTCTTGTGAGCACGAGCAAACCACAAGAACCACAAGAATTCTCACTTATTCTAGTCTAAGATCTGTATTATTGTGAACTTCAGCTTTACGTGATTGAGTAGGCGGTCGTCCTTAGGAGTGATTTTATGTGTATTACAAACACAGTGTGTTCACTTTCATTCTCGACTGCTTCCACGAATGACTATTTGTTTTTTCAGACTATTAAGAACTATTAAGCACTGACCTCTTTGGATCCAGTCTTAAAGGGACGCTCCTCCCGAAAGAGAGCGGGAGTGGAGAAGCAGTGCGTGTACAGTGAAGCGTTTATCATGCAGGACTGGTGCTTGACATTCAGAGGACAGAGAGACATCGAGTGATATTAAACCCATAAATCTCTGTCCGTTTTACCGGAACAAATACAGCACAGAGAGAGAAATCAAGGCTGCTGGAAAGTTAGATAAATTCTGGCCAGATCGCCATCTAGCATTCAAGTCACATTTTGGGCAGGCTGAACAGTTTGCTCGAATCGCTGATGCGTTCAGGCTTCTTGATCTTTAATATTTTATGTCTTTATTCAAGAGCATCCAGTGCTGGCAGAAACAAGGCTGTGAGTTTGATTCCTGAGGATTCGCTGTCTCCTCTGTCTTGCTTAGTTGGAGACGCCTGATTTCCAGTGATTATTGTCTTGACTACAGAGACCGTCTCTGCATTTGATCAATAACTAGTTTAATCTCGTCATTATACATTACCATCACTCTGTTCTTCTACGTGATAATGTTCAGTGCTTTGCTACAATCTGTTTTGTTAAAAGAGAAATAAAAGTGATTGGTTGATTGGACGTGGATGGAGCAGGACGAGTTCTGAACGCTTTATAAACATGAGTCTCTATGGATTATTACTTTATTTTGAGGTGTCCTTGTTATACATTTAAGTACTAAGAAATATTAATTAATGGCATGTACTTACTATATGATTAGGGTTTGGTTTATAGTTATTTGCATGTATTTATGCAAATACAATGAATTGTTATTATAATAGTAAGTACGTGTAACAAGGAGACTTTAAAGAGATAAAGACCTTATAGTGTACCAGAACTGTAGTACAACAACAACAAAAACTGTGTTCAGCACTGATGATGATCAGGAGTGTGTGTGGAGCAGGAAATCAGGATATGATGATGATTTCTGAAAGGATCATGTGACTCTGAAGACTGCAGGAATGATGCTGAACATCACAGAAATACATACTGTTTAAAGGTTTAATGATAGTATTAAAACGATAATAATATTTGACAATATTAGTGCTTTTACTGTGACTTTTGATTCAATAAATGCAGCCTCAATCAATTTTGATGTGGATGCAATGAAATATTTTCCTCTACCTTGACTTCTTATCTTCATATTTGGTTAAAGTTAACTTTGATTTTCTATAAAGCTTAATTTTCACAGAAATTAATTTGAGATCAAACAACAATTGGCGGACCCCTGGGGCGTCTCCCAGCCACCCGGTGAAAAGCCCTGCTCTGTCCTATGTCACCAAGAAATATCTGAGCAAACAAGCCACTATTGAAAGCAGCTCGTTCCTCGGGCGCTCTGAACGACAGGTTTGGATTAAAAACAAGAAAACGAGGACAAGATGATTTCAAACAGCGCATTAGTGAGAGCAGCAGGAGTCACTCATCCAGAGTCCTACAGAGCAGCAGTCACGTCATAATGAAAACTGAATTTAATAATAAAATAAAATAGCATTTTAACTCTAATTTAAATACATTTTCAATTAAATTAAATTGCATGGAATTTAATGTCAAATTTTATATATATATATATATATGTGTGTGTGTGTGTGTGTTTTCCTGCTTTTAACATTGTCAGTGGTCCTACTGGATATTTTTACTGTTCAACTTTAACAATTTATACAACTAATAAAACATATCCGTGTTATTACTGTTAACAAAAAATGAGCTGCTTATAAAAACGGAATTTATATATATATATGTATATTATTATTATTATTTATTTAGTTTAATTTGATAAGGTGAAAAAGCCCAAACTATATAAACATATTTAAAATAAATAAATAACATAAAAAGCTAATAAAAAAAGTAACAAAAGAAAAAAAAAAAGAGAATAAAAATTGAAATGTAAAAATAAACCCACACACTTCTATGCTACCTTGTTGACAGTTTAAACGAGCACAAACTGCACATTAAGGTCTGGCCCGTGTTTATATGAAGGGATGGATTATGAAATAAGAGGCAGGGGCGTATGTGAGCTGAACATGGACCGATATGATGCTGATTGGACTAGAGACGTGTTTTCAAGGGTAACATGAGGTTACAGCAGACCCAGAGTCTCCAGTCGGTCCAGAGCTCCAGTGTTTCTCTGCAGAGCATCTCTCTCTCTCTCTCTCGCTCGCTCGCTGACTCCCCCTCACCACTTCACCAGCCTCCTCCCCAGTGGTTACCATGACAACAGCAGCACTGCACCATTCACTGTAGCTGTAGCCTCTCTCTCTCTCTCTCTCTCTCTCTCTCTCATTCTCTCTCTCTCCTTGTCTCTATCTCTCTGGATTCTCCTCGTGGAAGGAAGACGATCTGCCAGGCTTACTCTGGAAACCAACTGGGCTTTAAGGTTTACCCAAGGAATGCTTGTTCCCTGACGCGGTTCCCCCGAGCCGCCTCCCGACCCCCCCTCTGCTCCTCCGGAGACGAGCGTGGATGAGCTGGCCATCGGCGAGAGGATCGCAGGGGCTGTGTGTGTCCGTGGACGGAGAGGGAGGACAGATCTACACCCGCCTGCCAGCCCAATGCGGGGTTTGGGTTGAGCATGGTGAGCGCCGAACCCCACCCTCCACACATCTCCTTACCTAACCTCGCACGCACGCACCTGAACGCTGAAGGAATGGATGGGTGCCGCGGGAGTGTGGTATGTGTGATTTGATGCTGTCTAGACGAGGGACCTGTGCTGCGATGCTTTTTCCGGTCTATGACCCCTCGCCGTCCACCATTTGGAGGGCCGCTACGTGATTTGTTAGCGGAATCGCGCCCGGGCAGCTCGGGTTTGCGTTTGTTTGCTTGGTGGTCGAGTCTCGAGAGGCCGCTCTGTTGCTGACGGTTAGTGAAGATTGGGTGCGTGTTGAAGCTGCAGACGCAGGTGTTGCATGCTTCGGAGTCCCCCGTGCTGCATTTGGATGTTTATGGTAATGCTATGTGTTTCCAAGGTCACGGCACAGTTTCTGTTTAACGCTCGTAGTTGAATCAAACAGGGTGTGACCTCCAGAAAGACACCATTGTGCCCTTTGAAGTGCACTTATGCGAGAGTGCCTGTTTTTAAAGTGATGGCGAGCCAGGATGTAAATTCTCATGTCATTCTAAACCCTTGAAGTCAAAATCCAACTTTGGAACACAAAAGGAGATGTTCGGCAGAAGGTTCCAGCTGCTTGTTTCCATGCAGTGAAAGTCAGTGCTGCTTAAACCCTTCTGACTTGGCGTTAGCATTCAAATCAACCAATATTTACTAACTCTTTAGTAAATGGAACGATACACACTGTTAACTAGTTGTTTATAAGCATGCCTGGCATTAACATATTGACTATTTATTAGTATTAATCAAGCACATGTTCTGCAGGATGATATTAGTCCTACCAATACCCAACTTTTACCCTACTAAATATTATAAGGCAGCAAATTAAGAGTTTATTGAAACAAAAAAATTCAATGCAATTCCACTGGTGTTTAAAGTGACACTTTTGTTTATGTTTGAATTTGACCTTTTTTATTTAATTAAGGCAATTACAGATTTCTTGTTGAAACGATCAGTTAGCAACATAATAAACTACTCATATATATTTGGCTGCTCGATGTGTCAGTTATCTAAGGCCTGTGGAAGTAAAGGTATGTGCTGTATGCAGTAGTTTTACTGCTGTAAGTAGTTCACATACTAATCTAAAAGAGCTCTTAACGTCTCGACACAACTAATAACTAGCAATTATTACAAAACAACAAAATACGGCAAAACAGCAGAAGTAAGCACGTGCTGCAGTGCATGCTGGGAACTCACTAGCAATGTTGTTGTGTGACTGGTTGGAGCAATATTTTGGATCTGTCGGTCTAGCATGGGCTTTTATGCAGTTCCAGCGATGCATGTCTTTCTATTTCTTGTTTTAAGCATTCCTTGTGTTTAATTGACCATGAGCTCATCGTGTTTTTCTTCAGTAGCAGTATTAGTTTCGATGTTGATTGTTTGTTCTGTGTGGCATCTCTGGTCTGGGACTAAATGTGATTCACTGTGAGATGTCTGCCCCTCTTTACCTTCAGAGGATCTCTGGGTCTGAAGTGTTCAGCATTGCTGTCGTTTAGCTGAAGTTGCCCAGGCGATGTGTTAACACAGTCAGTAGGAGGCTGGCGCCCAGTGTTTTCAGTCACGTTTAGCTCAAATAGAGGGGTTTTTCTGAAAAGAAACACTGAAGCTCTTTTCCAGAACCTACTGAGCTGTCTCGCTGCCTACTGCCTACATAGACAGCTTCCTTCGAAGGCAGCATCCTAACTGTCGGGCAACTCTACGTGGAAAACCTAGTGCATGTAGAGTGTTCCAAATCACCGTACATGCTCTACACTGTCTATGTAGAGTGCTCTAAATTATAAGTGCTTAATGTGAAGCACTCTTCACAGACAATGTTCATGAAATCATGAAGAGCGTTCTAAATTACAAGTTCTTAGGATGGAATACTCTGTAGACAACATAGTGTAGGTAGAGCGCTCTAAATTATAAGTGCTCGATGTGAAGCATTCTTCACAAACAGTGAATAGAAAGTATAGCATTTCAAATCATATAGTGTTCTAAATAGTATGCTGCTGATTTGGAACGCTCTACATTTACTGCATAGTGTATTTAGAAGGTTTAGAACACTCTGCATTGACAGTGTGGTGAATGTGAATGGTTCCACAGAAACAGCATACTGCATAGTGTATTATAAGCTCTTGATTTGGAACGCTCTACATAAACAACCAAGTGCATGTACAGGGTTCCAAATCACAGAAAGTGCTCTGAATAAGTAATAAGGGGTAATTTGGACAGCATCTCTACACACAGCACAGGTAGTGCTCTGCGTGAGAGACTCAATTGAGTTTATCCACTTTTAAACTATTACTATTAAATGAATTATAGGTTTATACTAATTTTGTAGCAATTTTCTCAGTTCTCGCTGCGGTGCATTGTGGGATTGGCTTCCCTGTGAAGAATACATTCATCGCTCCCTCACAGTTTGGCTAAAACAAGATCTCTTGCGCGTCAGCATCATTACGATCAGCTTTCAGCATCAGCGATGCCTTAAAATGTCTCCGTAGGCAGCTGACGAGGGTTTGGAACAGAGAAAGAGGGAGGAAAAATGAAGCCGAGGATTAAAACGGTTCCCCGAAAACAGACGCAGAGAAACAGAGATGGAGAAGGTGGGAGAAATGGACTGAAAAGAGAGACTGAGTGGGAGCATGAGAAGGACAGCGAGAGAGGGAGGGAGAATTCTGCAGTGTGCCATTAATAGTCTGGATAATGATTTGCTTACAAAACAGAGCCGTGGGTTTAACAGTGTGTTGGATCAGCTTCCAGCGGCCAGCATACATGTGTGTTTATGTCCAGAGATGTACTTCTATACACTGTAGACGGATTTGACTGAAGCCGATGCCAGTACAGATATCTAGAGAGCATGCTGGCTGATGAAATCAGTAATTGAATTTAAATAAGCACTGTCCATTTACACAGCTCTCCATAAAGTTCAGAAGCGACCCAGCGGCCAGATTTTGCTGTTCTAATGGTCACACGTATCCTTTAATGTAAAGGAATTAAAGAAGGATTTAAAGAGATTTAAAAAAGGAAAACAGTACATATGCTATGATCTATTGTAAAATGATCAACATCGGAAAGACTCGTGGTACAGTACTGTGTTATGACCTCAAAACACTTAGCACATCATGTTTTGATATACGCAGCTCATATGTTTGTGTTTTCTGCTGTAGTAAACTTGCTCAGTACTGCACCCGGTGTGTTCCAGTGATGCTGAGTTAAATGTAATGCAGTTAAACATTTGCAGTTATTTGCAAATATTTTTATTTTGAAAAAAAAAAACAGCATATAGTTTTGTGTGTCACTGCATTCAAACACAAAACACATAACACGAATCATGTCAATTATTAAAGCTGAATACCGTTTTATTTTTATTAAATACAGCACTGGATATCATTATTGGTCTGTTTTTGAACATTCGGGCCTGGTTTCACAGACGCCAGGATTAGGCCACAGTTCAATTAGGACGTTTCGTTATTTTTTATATACATGCCTTAGAAAAATGCATTACTGGCGTGCATCTTAAGACAAAAAAAGACATGTTTTAAGATCAGTCAGGGAAGGTTTCTTTTAATTGAAACAGCTCAAATTCACACTTTAGTCTAGAGCTAGGGTTACCGGGGGTCGATGTTTAGCTACCTTATAAACCCGTTTCCCCGACTGAATAAAATATTAAAGAGGTAATGTTTCACAACATTTTCAAGCTGAAATGGTGTTTTATAACGAATTTCAGGAGGAACACGCACGAACGATCAGCCACCTTATCACCTTTAATACCGCTCACTTCCTACCTCTAGCATCTCCATCTTTTGAACCCCGCCGCCTCCCGCTCACAGCCCTCCTCAACAAGATTGAATAATCGGATTGCGTTGTTTTTCACTGCTGGTTTCTTCCTCCCGGGGGGGCAGGCAGGGACCCGACAGGGCTCTGAGCATCACTCGACCCTCATCTTCTAGGGGTATTTCCCCTCGGGTTCCCCTCCTGTTCCCCGGACAGTCGCCAAACAAGCATTTTATGAATCGCAGAGGAAGTGTGAACTAGTGAAGTGACTGATAGTTTAATCTTTCAGTCGGAGCAGAACATGCTAACTCTGATCGGAGTGAATATCAAGTATTTGAAAATCACACAAAAAAGGCACATTTATGGAAAGACCATAATTTTATTACAAATGTCAGAGAAATATCAAAGTGTTGATTCGAAGATGTTGGCTGTGTTTATAGAATAACATATTTTACATTCATAGCAAAGTACACACGTTTCTAACCACCCGCTTTGGATGTTATCACTCGACTGAATGGGCCGTTATCAGTCGTTATCAGCCCATCCATATGGGTCAGTAGGGACCCGCTGCACCTACTAGTAGGCTTAGAAGGCTGTTATCATAGGACTACTGGGCATGCACACATCAATCGAACACTTTACGTCAATAATACTGTTTTTCTATCGTGGTAAAGGGTAGGTGTTAGGGTTGGGGTAGGTGCTAAATAAACACAATTTAATCGCTAGAATAATTCATTTAATTTTATGTTTTAACAGTAGGTGGAGCAGGTCCCTACTGACCCTACTGGGCTGGGCCTACTGGGCTGATAACGACTGAAAACGGCCCATTCGAATCACGTGATAACATCCCAATCGGCTGTTTCTAACAGTATGTAAGAAGCCTGATTCACAGGGGAGGGGGCGGGGCTTCCATGTTTTGATTCTCTGATTGGTGGAGACTTTGTTGCAGAATCATGGGTAATGTAGTTTCACCTGGAACTCCTCTGATTATTTTAAAAAGTAAGAATTTGGAGTGACAGCTTTAAAAGGTTATATAATCTGAAGTTATTTAACTGTGACTTTATTTCTTTGTTTAAAAAGACAAGTGATATATTTAAGTGAGATATTTTATTCATTCATTTATTGTTTTATTCATTTGATTGGTTGATTTAAACAGAGTTTTCCGTGTGCTTTGAATGGAATTAAAATAGTCTAAAAGTGGTGTTTTTTTGTTCGATCATTTGTTGATCTTTTTACTAGTTTTATTTTCAAATTGTTTGCGCCTTGAAATACAGACATCTGATAGACAAGGGATATCACTTTGTTTTTTATTTTATTGGCATTATTATTTGCAGGAGTTTGTATTTGCTGTTAATAGAACTTAAAAATAGTCTAGAAGTACTACAAGTGATCATAAGTTTGAGGGAGACTTGTATTTATCTCTGTATGAATGTTTGCGTGGGTTTGATTGAAGTGTTTGAAGGAAGTAGTGTTTTGAGAGGAAAGTGTTCTGCAGACTCTGAAGAGCTCTTCTCTCAGGATCTCACCTCGCGCTCATCAATATTTCATCTCCTGCTCAAATTAGTCAATCACATACAAGTGAATAGGCTTCAAGATCACTGAAATATTTAACAGTATTTAATAGAGATTCAAAATAGTTAAGACACATGTCTGACTACAGGAGCCGTGACATCAATCATTATAAACACAGTATTCATCTTTATATGAGATTAGTGTTCGTTTAGCATGACTGAGATCATTTCTATTAATGTTATCAATTCATTTTGATTTTAGTTTTATTATTATGTTTGTGTTTTTCATTTGTGTGTGTTCTTTCCCTTAATTTGTGTACTTTTCATTCATTTTTATTTAGTCTTATTTATTTTAATGCATCAAAGTAAATTGACTAAATATGCTTATTTTAAATAAGCTGATTTAAAATATGACTTTATGTTCCTCTGTTTTGTTTTAATGAATTTACTGTGTGCTTTTGTCTTTTTGAAGTTTGTTTAATTTCAGTATTTGTTTTGTTTTTTGTTTTAGTGTAATTGTAGTCATGTATAAAAATATTGCCATAGCAATTAGCTAAATATAAAATATAATATTTTGTCATATATACGTATATATATTTTTGTATCATTTTGTATCGTCATTTTAAATGTTTATGTACATTTGTAGAAATTATTTTAGTTAAACTAAACGAAAAGTATAAATATTTTCCTCACAACTAGCTGAAGATATTTTATTAAAGTTAATATTTATTCGATTTCAACATAAAACATTGTGAGGCATAATATATTTATAGATATTTTTTAAAAAGTCGAACATCAGAGTTGAGCTGTAGTTAGTTTGTGCTCTTCCTCTCCGTGACGGTGTTGGATGAGTGTATCTGAGCGTGATGGAGGCTCAGATGTAATGGATGCTTCAGTGTTTATCTGGAGAATGTGCTCAAGACCTGCTGGAGCTCCTGTCCTCCTCCCCCGGTTACCATGGTGATGTGGGCCGCACAGTCATGTGACGCGCGTGTGTGTGTGTGTTTATTTATGCTACACTGTACACTGCTACGCTACAAGAACAGTAAAACAGTAAAACCACACGAGCGGAAAAAAAGATTGAAAAATGATTTTAATCTGAAAGTGTAAGAATGCAGCCAGGTTTTCTGTGAGGGCTAGGGTTAAGAGATAGAAAATATTGTTTGATCAGTGTAAAACCTATAGAAGTCTCTGGAAAGTCCCACAATTCCCAGAAAACAAACGTGTGTGTGTGTGTGTGTGTGTGTGTGTGCGACTGGTGTTTATCACGTTATAGGGACCAGTTGTCTCCACAAAGATAGG
>JAUMHR010000062.1:2010710-2028631 GCA_032361145.1 Enteromius fasciolatus | reverse complement strand
TAGATGGAATAGGGTCTAACATACATGTTGTTGCCTTAGATGACTTAACAAGTTTATACAGTTCTTCCTCTCCTATGATGAGAACGAGTGTAATTTATCCTCAGAGGAACTACATCTGATGCAATACTGTAGCTGACGGCTGCACAGTTTCTATTTTATAATCTAATAATATTAATTTGGGAGGTAAAATATTGCATAATGCCTGTAAAAACATAAGTAAATCTACATTTTGTAGAACCACATTTTACATTAAAAATACATTCTACTATGAGATCATGTTCTGATCAGGCTGACAGCCAATGGTGCAGGTTTGGGGCGGAGCCAATCATTTGTCTGACCAATAAAATCTGTTTGAAAATCATTCATTTGTTGTAACTTCAAATGTGCTACAATGCAAAACTAGAAGACTGAACTATGTTTATTATTTCACAGAAATCTGTCAAAAAATATTCTTTGAGTCAGTCTTTATCTAACATGCCTTCACCCAGGGAGAGTTCAGCCTAAAATGAAAATGCTGTAATTAATACCTCATCCTCATGTTGTTAAACCCGTCAGAGAGCTCTCAGAAAGCATCGAAAAATATATGAATTTGTGTTCTGAAGATGAACAAAGGTCTCACGGGTTTAAAACCACGTGAGGGTGAGTAATTCATGTTTGGGTGAACTAACCTTTCAAGGATTTCAAACACGTAACTGTAAACCAGTTTTCTGTCATTTTGCTTTTTTTAATTATTGACTCAGTATTTATTGAATTATATTCTTATATATTATTTATATATATTAGTATAATTAATTGCTTAATTTGGTGCCAGTTATCAGCATTTTGTTGCACATGCATCATTTTTAAGATCAGATCAGCCCAGTTTTTGTGGGTCAGAACATGCACAGATGAACTGCAGGGCTTGTTCTGTTTCCTACCATAAGCTCTACTGAGTTTCTGAAGATTGGCATCCCATATAAATACAAATAAATGTGTTTGAGTTTTGGCTGGTGCAGTTGTTTGGTAGCCGTTTGCTTGTTTGTGTCCATGTTATTTGAGTTTGATTTGAAAGTGATGAGAGTTTGAGAGGCTTTAGGGCAGCGTTGTGATGTTTGTTTGGTCTCTGGTAAACGTGGAGGAAGACAGAAAGACTGAAAGGTGACTTCTGAGATATATTTTATGCATGTAATGATTCAGACACCTGGTTCTGGCTGTGTCTTACTCCTTCTCTACAGCCGGTCTGATTTCTTCCAGACACTCGCCACAGAGGCGTAATTTAATGCAACTCCTGTAAAACAAAAACACTGAAAATTACCACTTCTATTTAAACCTCGCCCTGCCCTGCACTGTCTTCACATCCTTCAATAAGAAAACCTTCCGACTCTACAGAAAGTGAGTTAATACGGTCTGAAGAGGAAAAGTGATCGTAGAGACGCAGTGTTTGTGGTATAGATTGAAATAATCACGATGATGATGATGATGTCCACCTGGTGTCCGTTTGCAAAATAATCAATAAAATAAGTCAATTTAACAAATAATAAATAAAGAGGCAGCATTTTCTCATTCATACAACAGTAGGTTAATTTAAAAAAAACGGCTCATTACAATGATCATCATTAATGTACAGAGAATAAAAACATACGAGTGTACAAGTTCACTAAGATGCATTTTATGTTGACAATGAATATTATGAAAGACTCATAATAATTCATAATAATTACAAATGATTCTTGAGCAGGACATGATTTCTGAAGCATCGTGTGCCTGAGGACTGTAATGATGCTGAAATCAGTCACAGTTTAACAGATATTCACACAGAAAAACAGCTGTTTTACATTGCAATAAAATTCATGATGATGGTTCTTTCATATGAAAAGAGTTTCCTTGGCTTGGACAGAGTGGGACTGGAAGGTGTCAGTGGATCTATGAGGCGTCCAGAAGACAAAATCTCAAACTAGTTCACTCACAAGTGTCTGATTCACACGAGACTCCAGCCGAAATAAAGACCACAATATACAGCAACAATTAAAGACAGTCAAATATCATTGTTCCGTTTAATAGTAAGCCTGCTTCTGTTTCTGAGCGGAGGTTTAGTCTCAGCTTTGATAAGGCATGTAAGGAAGGATTCATATTTCTGTCTGACTGTATAAAACCAGCCCTGAGATAGCTGCTCAGTAAAAGATGATGGAAGACTGCTAACGTGTGATCCAGTCTAGCATCCAGGAGCATTTAGAGATGATCCTCAGGCGTTAAACGCAATAATTCAACAAAGCACGAAGAGAACAGAAATAAGACGTGTGCTGCTCTGTTCAGCTACAGCTCAATCCACATTATAGACACTTCTTCATCTACAGTTATTATCAGGAAAACCGTTACATGTTGCATTTAGCACTCCTGGTGCAATAAAGAAGTGATAGTGAGCAGTGAACGTGTAAACGTAAAGAGAAAGCAGGTCAGACAGGGCCATGGCTCTTGAAGCTGCAACGTGTCCACAGAGCATTGAGAGGGTTTGATATGATGCCAGCTGTTCTTCTCTCTCTCTCTCTGTCTGTTTCTCTGAGTAACATGTTGCATATGGAAGAGCTAATGCTTCACAGACTGGCTCATGTGTTCAGGCATGCAGTGGACATATGCACAGATATTCACGTTATGTTATTCTGTCTATAATATTAAACAATATTTTATAGCAAACTATCTGTAGTGTTTGTGTGCTGATGACCACTGTTTTCATTTTCAGTCTAGTTTACATTTCATGTTTTCTGCATTTGTAAAAAAAAATATATATATATATATATATAGTATATATAGGTTTAAATTTTAGTTTATTTACTTTTTAGTTTGTTGTTTTAGTGCTTCAACTTAAACTAAATGAAAATTAGAAAACCAGCCTTTGTAAGTAGTTAAAATATATATATATTACTTTTATTCTCAGAAATGTTCAAGCAATGAGAAGCTTTTTATTATTATTAATTCAATTGTAATCCTGAGACTATTCTAAATAATAAATAAATAAGTAAAAAGTTGTTAACTTTTATTTTTGTTTATTATAATGGACTAATATGAAAATATGTTTCATACTGTGAATTATTAAGCTAATACATTTAAATCCAGTTTTGTCATAATTTTCTCACTAAATGACATTCTGCCTAAACAAACAACGAAACAAATAAATCAATCAATTTTGAGCATTTAGGTCCAAAACAAGTGTGATTCACAAATATAACTGAGAGATCCCATCCGCAGGATCAAAGAAAAGAAACAAAGTCATGTTTGAGGGACATTTCACTAAAAATGACATTTCTGTAATGATTTACTCACTTAATGACTTTTTTTAAATCTGTGAAATACAAAAGAAGATATACTGCCGTGGATTTTGATTGTGTGAACACACAGTTTCACAAAAGAGATGGTGTTTGAGAGAAATTCCACCCAAACATGAGATTTATGTTATAATTTTTATTTGTGAAATGCAAAAGACAACACATTGAAGGATGGTGGGATCCAAAACAAGTCGACTTTCGTTAAGCACTGAGACATTTTTCCAAACATCACCTCTTTTGTGCATCACTTCTTTATGGGTCATCTCTCTTTCTTTTATGCCAAAAATCCAATGTTCTCCTGTAACAAACCAGACATCAGTGGAGAGATGATTTATTTATTCAGCCTGACCCTTATGACTGGTTTTGTGCTCCAGGGTCACAATTCACCTTCATTCACCAAACTATCAATGAAATCTAAAGCCTCTGAAACGATCCCAGAGATGATCCACAGCACGGTTCTCTTACAGCCCGATATGTCTCTCAAACCCCTGACACGCTTCTCCTCCATGTTTCAGAATGTCCACGTCGTAACAAGGACTCCAAATAGTTTGACATGTTCGAAGGCGGCCCTTGGTTTTGGCAGAAGGAGGGACTGGCTTTGACTTGAACATGCAGCAGATATCTAGAGCGCTCAGCACCTCCCCAAAAGCCTGTCGTATAAAAGCCAGGGTCACACATTTGTTTAGGCAGTAGGGAGTTTCTGCTAGGGTCTGGATTGGAGTTACACAGACCGGACCCTACGTGTATGATTGAGCACAAAACAGGATTCCCCTTGCCTCAAAGAGTCTACATGTCTAATATTTAGACATGTTCAGCTTTGTGGATATCCGGTTAGGGCTGCTGCTCGCTGTGGCGGTCCTCGTGGTGAGAGGACAAGGAGAGGATGATAGTGAGTATATGACTTTTACTCCTGCTTTTGCACAGATGCTTGGCTGAAGGAGGAGAGCTCCAGAAGGGGATTTTTACTGGGCTTGTTTGCAAGCGACCTGCCATCTAAAAGTTTCGGGAATGACTTGAGGAGGAAAAAACTGCCTTTTTATCTCCATCTGCATTTTTTTGTACTCTTCTAGAAATGTTAATTCTTTGCATCTCGCGGAATTGCGCTTTGTTTGCTGCGCATGCGCACTGCGTGATGTCCCGAAGCGAAGGATGCGCTGAAGGAAAAACGCGACGCGGATGAGACAAACAGAAACGAGAGAGAGAACGAGATAGCCTTTACTGTCACGCATTCTGTTTATGCTCTGTCATACTTTTAAGTCGTTTGATAACTGGATATAACCGCTTGTCTGTGGATTTACACTGATCCATCACTTGACGTTGTGGCAGTTTTAGCCTGCAAAAATGTTATTATAAATAGTCTTTTTATAATTACAAAACACATTTTGTTTGATAGAGAATTCCTCTGGTTTTCATTTCAATTAGTCGCGAGCGCTCGGGGCGTGACGGCGTTTTTGCGCGCCTTTGGCGCCACCACGCGGCAGAGTGTAGTACTGCACGCGTCTAAAACACGGAGGGATGCAGGCCTTTCCTTCATAAAGCCTTGTGCACCACGCCTCATTAGTCTATTTTAGCTTTATATTTATAAAATATGAATTAATACAATAACTAAATAGTCAGTATGCGTTATTATTTAGTTTAAAACATTCTGCATATGCAATTATCGTGCCTTCAGACTGCAAAGAGCCGTACTCATTCTCTGGAAAGACGCCAAAGTGTGTTTCCTGATTTTTGACATTTAAATCATCAGTGTTATTAAGAATTAAACCTGTGTTTAGTTAGCCAGATGCTTGCTTAGGCTGAATTGAATTAGTTTAGCCATCTTTTTGCATGTAAGCTTTTGAAATCCAGTGTTTGTACGGCCGTGGCCCGGCTGGACCCCTCACATCGTCCCTGTGTTTGGTTTCAGTAATGAATAGGATTGAGTGCGATGTGTTAATGCACGTTTGTTGTCCTCACAGTCTCATTCGGTAGCTGTACGTTGGACGGTCAGAATTACAACGACAAGGATGTATGGAAGCCCGAGCCCTGCCAGATCTGCGTCTGCGACAGCGGCACGGTCATGTGTGACGAGGTGATCTGCGAGGATACATCCGACTGTGCCAATCCAGAGATTCCCGACGGAGAATGCTGCCCCATCTGCCTCGACGGTACAGACGCGCTCAATCTGGCGCCCTCTAATGGAAATATCTCTCACTGGCCCCAGGCCCCTGAGGACTTTCTGCCTTCACGCATGCTTTACATGGGACGAGCGATTATGGATTTGGCTTTTTATCACTGAAACTGCATTTTTTACAAAGTTTGCATAATCTCTGAACGCTGTGTAATGCATATCATATTTTTTACCCTGTGCATTCAAATATGAATATGACTTTAAATGCACATTAACTGCTGATCTTTTGAGCACCAGTGGAACTATAGTGTCTGTTATTCATTTAAAAGAGTAGCCCCCTGTTATTATAGCTCTGAATCAGTCCTCTGAGCTTACATATATATCTATCTAATTTAACTGAGCTGGTTTAGCTTCTGAAATATATTTGTATTTTAATCCATAGATGGAGACATTGTGACCGACAGTCCTTCACCTCCAGTTCGTCCTGTGGTTAGTGGGAATTCATTTTGATTTTTTAATGCACCTCATTTTATGTGTGTGGGGGGGGCATTTAAAATAATAAACACAATATAAAATGCAACTTAAATTGCTTTAAATAAAACAAAATGTGTATATATATATAAATACAGGATACACACAGACACACACACACACATATATATATATATATATATATTATATACATGTATATTACTTGATTAACTTATTAATACATTGGATTTATTTTTGAGTAATTTTCACACCATATATATCACACCTTAAATAAATGTTGACAATATAATAGTAACATAATTGTTATATTTACAACATACACTGATGTAGAGTATCCTAATATCTTGTTCTATTTTTAGGGTCCAGTTGGTCCCGCTGGAGATCCAGTGAGTACAGTGTTTATTCATGAACAAGCTGCTGATCAGTATCACTGTAATCTGTGTATATGTATATACAATCTAGTGTTTCCATCTGTGTTAGTCTGCTACGACTGAAAAAACCCCAAAACTATTGATTTTCAAGATCATAAAGTTAGCAGGAGACACAAAATTGCATTGCTATGAAAATAATTATGAGTGATTATGGGTCATGGGAGGCTGTTAACCTGCTGACCTCTAATTGTCGTGCTGACCTTTGACCTTTTAGCGAGTTCTCTGATGTGATTGGGTGACTCATGCTCCTGGGTTTGTCTTGAAGGGTCTTCCAGGGCCTCCCGGCAGAGACGGTACTCCCGGAGAGAACGGACTCCCTGGACCTCCCGGTCCTCCTGGAACCACTGGCCTCGGCGGCGGAGTAAGAACAGCTTTCAGTTTACAACATCATCAGTCTTAACTATCATTAAGAGAGAATCCTGTCAGAAACATAAATCCTTCTGTAATGGCGCCCCATGGATTATTCCCTTCAGCATTCTAAAAAATAAGATTAAATCAATTAAAAAAAAATTAATGAGTAACTATCATTTCGCAAAAAGTAATTTTTTTTTAGGTCATAATGTCATTTAATTTTGTCATTTTATTTTATTATTTTAAACTGGAAGAGTTTATTTTAAACTCCATGATGCGTTTTTATTTTATTTGATGTCATTTTATTTAATTAAACTGGAAGAGAGCTGCATTTTTATTTTATTTTATTTTAAATTGGAAGTCTGTTTTTCAGTAGTTCAGAACCAGTTGTAGTGAACAGCTCCGATCATGAGGATTGTGGGTCGACAGGAATGAAAAGAGTTGTATTTTAAGGCTCTGACATAGCTTAGATATCCGTGACTCAGGGGATATCACAGCACGCGCGTTAGCTAAGAGCTGATTATAGTCCCAGGACTGACAGGAAAAGGCTCCTATAGTAGTTCAGTAGTGAACCATCCTCACTCTCTTCTTCTTGTCATCCCTACAGTCTTTCCTCTCCCAGATGGCTTACGGCAGTGATAAATCCAGCGGCCCCGCTCTCCCCGGGCCCCCAGTGAGTCTGCTTCTCCTTCATATAACTTGCTTTATATCAGTGATGGACCACCAAAGCCAGCTCAGACATTTAATGCACTTACATTGAACCACACTAAAAATGGGGCATGAAATATGACGTGCTGTAAGTGTTTTTAATGCTTCGATATTTTTCTAACATTATGTTTTCTCACTTTTAGGGCCCCATGGGTGCTCGTGGCCCCCCTGGATCTGCAGGTTCACCTGTACGTCTGTTTCTAGTGTTTTCTCTGACACTACAAAGTGATTTAAAACAAATAAATCAAATAAATGAGCAATTCTAGACAGCTATTTCTTAAATTTTCATTAATATATATAACCATGTTTCTCTGTGTTCGTCCCAGGGCCCTCAGGGATTCACCGGACCCCCAGGCGAGCCCGGAGAGCCTGGTGCTCCTGTGAGTTTCCGTTCAGCTTTCATATTTAGTCTCAGTATGACATTATGAGAGCGTGCTCCTTCGAAAGCATGCGTGTTTTTGATTATTGTTGTGCTGGTGATGCTTGCAGGGCCCAATGGGATCTCGCGGCCCCGCCGGTCCTCAAGGAAAGAACGGAGATGATGTGAGTTTTATTTCCCTCGCTGTCTCTGTCCAGTATAACACAGCTGTGAGCGTCTTCTGACCTCTCTCTGCTCTTCTTCAGGGTGAAGCTGGTAAAGCCGGTCGTCCTGGAGAGCGCGGAGCCGCTGGGCCCCAGGTGTGTTTCACTCATAGCAGACATCCAGACATACTAATGAAGCCTGACGCTAGACTGAGATACGGAGCTTGTTCATTGCAATGAAGCCGTTTTAAACACTCATGACGTCCCATCAGTCGAGTAATCAGAGGGACTCAATCAATCATCATAATGATATTCTCTTGTTTCTTTGACAGGGAGCTCGTGGATTCCCAGGAACCCCTGGACTCCCCGGCATCAAGGGACACAGAGTGAGTATTACAGCACATGACAATACCTTCTGTAGTGGATTAACATTATAAATGATTCATATTTGTATATTTTGTTATTGCGTACTATTTAGGTTAATGTATGTTTTAGTATATTTTTTTACTGCTTAACATTTAAATATATACATACATATATATATATATTTAAATTGTTATACATGCTATATCTATTCATTAATATTAACCACCTTTTTTCATTTTGTATGCAATAATGGTAAAAAAATATGTAAATATTATTTTTTACTTTTTAATATAAATATAATGTTTCCTATTTCCTCTAGTGATGTATACAATATTATTATATAATATGTAAAACTATTAGTACACTATTTTATATTATGTTAAAATAATTTATTATATTATATTTATATATATTATAATAATTTATTTATTATATTTTACATTTTTATATTATTTTATATCATTTGATTCATGTATTAATTTACATTTTCATACATGTTTTTAGCTATTCATTAATTAATTGTTTATTATGATTTGTGTGTTTTTATTTTTTATATTGTATTGTTTGTTTGTTTTTTGTTCAGTGTACAATACTATATCTAAATCTATATATTTTATTTTCATATGTTATAGCAGTGGTGTAATGTTCTCTCCCCTCTCTCAGGGTTTCTCTGGTCTAGATGGATCTAAGGGAGACACCGGACCTGCTGGACCTAAGGTGAGACGTCCCATCTCTCTCATACACACAGATATCATTATTCAGAGATGTGACAGATCTCTAGTGCTGGTTCTGTGCTGATGGTGTGTGTCTCTGATCTCAGGGAGAGCCTGGCGTTCCTGGAGAGAGCGGCATTGCTGGAGCCATGGTGAGTGAGTCTGGATGGGCTTTAAAGTCTGTGTAAAGGTCTTCAAAACCATGTCAGTCTTCTCACACTGTCTGCTTGTTTCAGGGTCCTCGTGGTTTGCCCGGTGAGAGAGGTCGTCCTGGTCCTCCTGGTCCTTCTGTAAGTCTCTCGTCCATGCCTTGTAGTTTCTAAACATCTAGTGGACTAGAAACCAGAACACATCCTCTATTCTCAACAGCCAATTAATACGAGGCTGATTTTTGACTGTAATGCCGTTCAGTTAATTCAGTGCAACACAACTCTTACCTGATTCACCAGAAGCACACGTGTATAAATGAGGACCTAGCACGTATATGAAGATGTTGAAGGTCGAGTCTTCCTGCAGATATATTGTGATGTTGTTCTTGTTTTCTGCAGGGTGCACGCGGTAATGATGGAAACACAGGCGCTGCTGGACCTCCTGTAAGTCTGAGAAGAGCCATATCCTCATAATACAGCACTTATCATTACAATCTATCTAATCTAAATTATACACACGCTTAAAAACAGAGCGCTATAGAAGAGTCAGCTAAAGGTTCTTTAAAGAACCATCTTTATATAATCTGAAGAGCCTTCTTTCACCACAAGAAGCTCTTGTGACCAAAAGGCATCGTGAAGCAGCTTTAGTTTTAACACTTGAGTTGATTCTGTTTTAAAGTCAAGTTAAAAGTTCTTAAAGCTGATTATAATTTTTTGCAGCGTGACTCTGATGAAGCTTTAGTTTCTTGTACTGTATATAATACATACTGTATATGAGTCTTATTCATAAATGTCTTTTTAAAACCGCATACTGTAATGGATTTAAGATGGATTGATATTATTAGTATTATGAAGCTCTTATTATGTCTGTCCTCTGTTAGGGACCCACTGGCCCCGCTGGTGCTCCTGGATTCCCTGGCGGTGCTGGTGCTAAGGTACAAACACTCTATTATGAATTATTATTATTATTTTATGCTCTTTAGTGCAGTTAACATGTCTATGAAATATAATACACTTGAAGTGGGCCTTCTGTAAGTCCTCTAACAGGCCAGTGGTTTGGTTTTGTCCTCTGCAGGGAGAAACCGGCACCGCTGGAGGTCGTGGTTCAGAGGGACCCCAGGGAGCCCGCGGAGAGCCGGGTAACCCTGGACCTGCTGGAGCTGCTGGTCCTGCTGTGAGTGTTCACAAAACTCCAACCACACAGCTCTTAATTTACTAGAAAACTGCATTTCACCTGGAAATATCTTTCCTTGGATGCAGAAACAGGATATTAGAGTCATTAGACACGCTTGAAATACAAATTAAGAGATGCACACACTATTATTGACCCAAATAGACTACAAGACATGGTATATTAATATGGTTTTCTGCAAAGTAGCTTCAACAGCCTGTGTTATGAAAAGCACTATGGAAATAAATAGTTGAGTTAATTTAGGAGATAGAAGAAGCAAGGTAGACCCTTCGAGATTGATATTATTGGATAAAAGTGCATTTAATCTAAACTAATTTAATAAGTTATTTTAACTGGTGCATGGAGAATAAAAATGTTTTCTTCTTGCGCAGGGAGCTCCCGGTGCTGATGGTTCTGCTGGTGCTAAAGGATCTCCTGTAAGTACTTTATATACATACCTATATACCTCACAGCGGTCTGTTTTGGGGCCGGTTGTAGGCACAGCAGGCTCTGGTGTGATGGTTTGGTGGTGTTTTGTAGGGTGCTGCTGGTATTGCTGGTGCTCCTGGTTCCCCAGGATTCCGTGGACCTCCTGGACCCGCTGGCCCCTCTGGAGGCCCTGGCCCCAAGGGAAACAATGTGTGTAAACTGCATTTTATTAGTATGCATGCATGAGAAGTGTAGCAATGATTGATAATACAAATACAATGAGCAACTTACAACTGAACTTTAATAAGACAGATCACGCAAAAATGAAAGTTCACTCAAAAAAATACAATGAAAGAAGTAAGAAATTCATACAGGTGTAAATAAATGATGTTAACACTTTACTTAAAGCTTTTATGCATAATGCACTATAAATGATATTAGAGGATGCAGTGCATTATTTATAACGTGCATCTTTTTAATCACATTTAAAATAGTGTAGTAATGCATTGATAAATGTTATAACTGTGCAATACAAAACTACTTTTTATAATGCATTATAGATTGATTATACTTAAGTGCTACCTACTTTTTGGGTGATGCCTTGCATTTGCATTAGAAACAAAAGAATCTAAGAATCTCAAATTCATAAATAACAGATTGTTTTATCACAGTTTTATTAGATACAGAAGACTCTGAAGAGTGAAGCATAACCGACTGAGAAATGTAATGCTCTTTTATGTCCAGGGTGATCCTGGAGCCCAAGGTTCTAAAGGAGATGCTGGTCCTAAGGGAGAACCTGTAAGTCTGTGAGAGGATCTCCTGATGTTCTCAGAGAGCTCTGCTGTGATAGTAATAGCTGCTGTTCTCTGTCCCAGGGCCCCGTTGGACCCCAGGGTCTGGCCGGACCCTCTGGTGAAGAAGGCAAGCGAGGAGCTCGTGGTGAGCCCGGCGGAGCTGGACCTGTCGGACCTCCCGGAGGCCGTGTAGGTGAAACTCATCTGTTTGATTCAGGCATGCTTCAGTGTTTGCTTGTCTCTCATATTTGTGATTTTCTTTCAAAAGGGTGCCCCTGGCAATCGCGGTCTTCCTGGAAGCGATGGAGCTCCTGGACCCGGGGTAAGATTCCTGAGCCCTCAGCAAAACACAGACCCCAGATCTGTTTAGTCTGGTAACTTATAAATGTGCTTGTGAAGTTAGGAATCACTGAGACTGCATTCACTTGATCCAAAACTACAGTAAATATAGTTTAAAGGGTTTTATATTTCAATCACTACTCCAGTCTTGATCCTATAGAAATCTTTCTAATATGCTGATTTGCTGCTCAGAAACTCTTCTTATTTTAATCAGCGTTTAAAACAGTTGAATGTTTTTGTGGAAAACCAAGATACGTTTACGATTTAAACAAAAAAGCTATAAAAAAATAAATAAATAAAAAGAAGAAATTAATGCTTTTCTTCAGCAAATATGCATTAAAGTGATTTAAGTGACATTTCAACTCCTGTTTCAAATAAATACTGTTCATTTGATTTATTTGATTTTTCTATTTTTCTCAAAGCATCCTGAAAAAAAGCAGCAAAATATTAAGCAAAAAATAAACAAAATCTTTTCAAATTGAAAACAGCCATTTTGAGTTGTAATATTATGTCAGTATTACTTTTTTTACTCTATTTAAAGACAATATTTGACCTATTTTCCTAAACTTATAAATAAAATTATTAATGTAATTATTTACTTAATGATTTATAGATCTGTTTTTGTTTTGTTTATGTATTATATGTCAATGCTTCAGCAATACTCTTCAAGTAACGCCAATAAAGCTTGAATTGGACTGAACCGAATCTATCAAATTTAATCGAATATAACTGAATAGAAGTGAATCATTAGAATCGAATCGAATCTAATTTAATCAAACTGACTTCTTTTTAAAATATGATAAACCTTAATGATTTTAAAAATGTGAGCAGTAGTATATGTAGCAAAATAGTTTAACCCAGATATCACTGAGTCTGAGTGTTGAATGTACTTCGGCGCGTGGAGAAGGAGCTGTCCAGGGTCCTGTAGAGGGTTTCTGCTGCTGAATAACTAAAGCTGGCCCTTTAATTACATTTCAGGGGGCCCCTGGAGAGCGCGGAACCAACGGAGCGATGGGACCCCAAGGAGCCACCGGAGAGTCTGGTCGCCCAGGAGAGCCAGGATTGCCTGGATCCAAGGTGAGATATAACTTAAAGCTTTGTAGAAACATATTAGCATAAAAAATGGTCTGTATTTCATATATGACCTGATGACTGTTGTAGGGTATGACCGGTGCTCCTGGAAGCCCTGGACCTGACGGCAAAGCTGGACCCTCTGTAAGTCCAATATTTATAACATTTAAAATTCACCTCCTTGTTTTTGTTTGTATATAATATAAGTGTGCATGAATCTCTCTGACCCATAGGGCGCACCTGGACAAGATGGCCGTCCTGGACCCCCTGGACCTTCTGGATCTCGTGGAGCTCCTGGAGTGATGGGATTCCCTGGACCAAAGGGAGCTGATGTGAGTTACTCATGAACCATATACTGTATGCGTGTCTCTGAAGCACAGCAGCAGTCATACGAGCACAGGGATATTTGTAGAAATAGATAACAATACACTGTATGAGGCAAATTATACAGATTTACTTTATGCCAAATATCATTTGGATATTAAGTAAAGATCATGATCTATGAATATATTATGCAAATTTCCTACCATAAATATATCCAAACTTCATTTTTGATTAGTAATTTACATTGCTAAGAACTTCATTTGGACAATTTTAGAGATTTTCTCAATATATGGATTTTTTGGCTCCCTCAGAGTCCAGATTTTTTTAATATTTGTATCTCTGACAGATATTGTTGACTCACAAAAGATTACTCACGATTAATTAACACGTTTTCATTTGCGTAATATATGTGTGTGTACTGTGTGTATTTATTATGTCTATAACACACACACATACTGAATATATTTAAATAACAAAATAGATGTATTAACATGCATATAGCATATATATAAATATTATGTTAAATTATTAATATCAGATATTATATATTTCAAAAAATCTGCATCTGTACCAAAATTGCATTTTTGCTCAGTTTGGGATAAAACAGAGGTGTTTTCTCTTACGGTATTAAACTATATGATCCATAAATGCCTGATGAAGCAAATATAATGTAATACTTGAAAAAAACTGACTATTGTTTCTTATATCAAGCTTTGTGAGGTTCTCTTCATTGTTCATTGTTGAGATTGGTTTCTGACTGGTGTGCTGTGTTTCTCTCAGGGTGAAGCTGGTAAAGCTGGTGAGAGAGGAGTCACTGGACCTCCTGGTGCTTTGGTACGTTCAATATAAAGCGGTTTCTGAGCTTTACGTGAGTTTAAACAGGAAGTGACCTCCAGACGTTTGCTTGAATGCTGTGTGTTTCTGCAGGGCGCTCCTGGCAAGGACGGAGATATTGGTGCTCCTGGAGCTTCTGGACCTGCTGTATGTGTGTTTAAACCTCTCCGAGTTTTACGGTCCGGATCTGCTTTATTGTGCTCTGATTTGTCCCGCTCTGTGGTGTTTTAGGGCCCATCTGGAGAGAAGGGAGAGCAGGGACCCGCCGGTTCTCATGGATTCCAGGTGCGCTTCACATCTTCTTCATTTGAGTTCTGATTAGCACCTGATTATCTTTGGATGGAAGTTAAACCATCTCTATTTATTCTCTCGCAGGGTCTGCCAGGAACACAGGGAGCCACCGGAGAGACAGGCAAACCTGGTGATCAGGTGCGTATGGATGACATATTTTCATCTTCTGTAATGTAATATAATTTCATATTAAGTAAATGTAAAATTATATTATTATTCAAATATGAAAATGTTGTAAACACAATATGAGACCCTGGAGCACGACAGCAGTCGTCCGAGCACAGGTGTATCTGTAGAAATAGATACAATACACTGTATGGGTCAAAATTATGATTTTTCTTTTATGCCAAAAATCCTTAGGATATTAAGTAAAGATCATGTTGCATGAAGATAGTAAATGTTTGTAAATGTCCTACATATATCCAAACTTCATTTCTGATTAGTAATATGCATTGCTAAGAACTTCATTTGGATAACTTCAATAGTGTTCTCCTATTATCAATGGAAAGCTTATTTATTCAGCTTTCAGATGATGTATTAATCATGCATTAATTAACAAAAATTGTGGTCATGGGTCAGAGAGGCTGCTCTAAATGCACTATTGCTCTCTACACAGTGTAGTTTTTGGTCCTGTTCGTTCGTATTTATTCTGTTCTCTGTTTAACAGGGTGTTCCTGGTGAAGTTGGTCCTCATGGTCCTTCTGGCTCAAGAGTGAGTATCTCCTGACTAATAAAACAAATCAACCCTTAATAGCCACCACAGCTCCTTTTAAACTACTGTACTAGAGTAATAGAACAAGAGTAAGTTACAACAATTGAACAATAATTATTCTTTTTTTTCTGATACAACAATGCTTATACTGCAAAAAAAAACGTGATGTTTTACTGTAAACAATGTCCTTATTAATTAATATATTAATTATATATACTTTCTTATTGTATTTTTTTGTTTACATGCATTGTTATGGTATAGTTTTGTCTTTTATCAACTTGGTCTTATTTCATCCAGATTAATCATACGTTTATATTAACACTTATACAGAAAACAATGAATGCAAAATAATTATTATTATTTTTCTTTTCAAAAAACACTGAATTAGTTTTCCAAATAATTTAAGAGACCTGAAAAGAGTCTGGTTTACTTATTAAAGCCATTTTTAAAAGTGCAAGATGTACAATCCAGCTAAACAATGAACTGCTCAATATGACAAAATTCTCCTAATTTCTTATTTTAAAAAAATAAATAATTGGGAATTGTTTTTATTTTAATATTAACGTGTTGTATTAAATAAAATATATTTTATTTTATTTTAGTGATTAATCAGAGAGAGTGATATTAGTAAATGTCTCACACAGGGTGACAGAGGTTTCCCCGGAGAGCGTGGAAGCAATGGACCCGCTGGCCCCACCGGTCCTCGAGGGGCCCCTGGTTCTCCTGGTAACGATGGTTCTAAGGTAAGAATCTCAGTTCGATGTTATTGTGTCTCAGGATCGTGATTTGAGAAGCGACTGACCTCTGTCTGTGTGTTTAGGGAGAGCCCGGAGCCGCCGGGGCCCCTGGTGGTGTAGGGCCCGCTGGACTGCAGGGAATGCCTGGAGAGCGCGGTGCCGGTGGCATGCCTGGAGCCAGAGGAGACCGAGTAAGACTCAATACGTTCATATTCTCCCTCTTTTAACATTTTAAACCTTGTTGAAAAAGACTTTCAAATAAGTGTGCTTCTTCAAGCAAAACAATACGTCACGTAAACTTTTTCAAACATAAAAGTAAGTGTATATTCAAAACAATAAAGCACGCTTCTTTGTCACAACGGGTAGCAAATGGAAGTGATGCTGTGGTGCTGATGATGTCATATCCTCTTTAGGGTGATGGTGGACCCAAGGGCCCTGATGGAGCTGCAGGTAAGGATGGTCTGCGTGGATTGACCGGCCCTATTGGATCTTCTGGACCTTCTGGTGCTCCTGGTGAGAAGGTAAAAATATCATCAGCACTGAAACATATCCATGCTGTACCTGAACTATTTTCCAGCTCTAAATCGTTATTTCCTGATTGTTTTAGGGAGAGCCTGGTGCTGTTGGACCCCCAGGAGTGACTGGTGCTCGTGGAGGCCCTGTAAGTTATCAGCACCTCAACAAACATGGACATAAAGAACATAATACAAGATTGCATGAGATTGCAGATTTATAATTAAAATGAGACTGCACAAGTACTCAATAACTCCACTGAACCAAAAAAAAGAATAATTTAAAGAAATACATAATGCATATTACTAGAATATTAGTAATCATTTATTAGTAGTAATTAAGCACTAATGTTCATGCCTTATTCTACATTCCTAATCCTACCCAATACCTTAACCTAACAACTAATTTACTAACTATTAATAAGCAGCGATTTGGTAATTTATTGCGAAATAAGTCGTTAATAGCGTATAAGTGTTTCCTATTCTAAAGTGTTTCCATACTTTATTGTTAAATACATTTTTATTAAGGAATTGCTAGTTACTTTTACTAACTACAAAGAAATGCGAGTAACGCCTTGAAATTTTAACTATTTTTTACAGAGCGCTGTTATTATTTAGAGTTGATAAGGAAGACTACAGTTGAATTATATGCAAGTTCTTTAATGTGTGTGTGTGTGTGTGTGTGTGTGTTGTCAGGGCGAGCGTGGAGAGGTCGGTCCTCCTGGACCTGCTGGTTTCGCTGGACCTCCTGTGAGTATAACAGTCTCATGTTGGGCAGTTCTCATCCTCTGGTGCTGACCAGCACTGAGCTGAAGCTCCTCTGTTCTTGATGCAGGGTGCTAACGGACAGCCCGGTGCTAAGGGAGAGACCGGTGACTCTGGACCCAAGGGTGATGCTGGAGCTCCTGGACCCGCTGGCCCCGTCGGAGCCTCCGGCCCTCAGGTGAAGTTATATCTATACTGCTCTGCTGTACATACAGTAGAAATATATTCTTCACTGACTGTCTGCTGTTGTCTTTAACAGGGACCTGCTGGTGCTACTGGAGCTAAAGGTGCTCGTGGTGGTGCCGGACCTCCTGTAAGAGCCAATACTATCAGTTATTCATTACAAAACTAAAATTATAATATATTATATATTTATTTATTTATTTGTGCTTTATTTTAATTTTAGGTAAAGTTTTTGTTTTTTATAAATATGTCTTTTATAGTTTATATTAACTTTTATATTATCATTATTTTATGCAAATGAGAAATGCTGCTTTGGCAAATAGCTGAAATAAAATAAATTTAAAGATGTTAAATATTTTATTTCAGTTAATGTTGCCACTTTAAATGTGTTATTGTCATTGCATATTAAAATTAAGTCATTGCATTTTGCACACACACATTTATATTCATTTATATTCAGTGTAATTTTACCAGCCCAGTCGCACGTTTTTTTTTTCGTGGTACTGACACAATTCTTACTCGACTTTTGTGAATCCAGCACGAAAAGATGCATCCAATAGAATCATAGTTTTAGATTTGTGCTGGAGTTACGAAAATAATGAAATATTCGTGTCCCTG
>JAUMHR010000062.1:1958682-1971059 GCA_032361145.1 Enteromius fasciolatus | reverse complement strand
AAAAAACCTTGGGAGAACCAGGCTTAGTTGGGTCCAGTTCTCCTCTGACCGGACGCCCAGCACCTAATTTCCAGTTAAATTTTAAACACGTTGGATTGTGAAAGAACTTATAGTGTCATCTTATTGGACTTATTGGTGTCATCAGGAGATGACATCTCAAACCGAATATATGCAGGAGCCGACCCCAGAGGGTTAAATACAAATTTTAATGGAAAACTTTTTTAGTTGTGTAGGGCACTACATTTTCTTGTAGGACTCTTGCTGGAGCGGTCCACGTGGTGGGTGGAATGCTCCAGTTAGAGCTTAGTTACTGTTACGGCAGGAGGTTGGGGACGATAACTGGGAATTTCTGTAATGAAGAAAGGCTAGGAGAGTTTGGTAGGGGCGGATAGGGGACTGGAATTTGAAAATGAAAATGGCCTTTCTTCAATTGATCTTTTTTACTTTGTTTGATGAAAATGGCAATAGTCTCTCTGAATGCCTTTTAGTAATAAGGTAGTCTGGGCGTTGGAAATTTGAGGCGGAGCCGAATATGAGTTTGTGAAAAAATTGGATTCCGCTTAGGTACCCTTTGATGGAACTAATCTGTAGGTTTTTGATAGAATTAAGAAATTAGATGAATGAGGAGATAGACAATAGGGAAATGTCTGGGAATTGGAGGTTGAATTGGAGATGTAAGGATTTGAAAGTCTTCCAAGCGGTAAAGTAAAATTGCTGGGTTCTGGGGGAGACTGCTTGGAGGATAGTCGAGTGAGGCTTCGAGGGAATGATTCACGGGAATATTAGTTGTGAATGAGGCACTGGAGTCAGGGACAGCATCCTGAATTTCTGGAAAGAGAAACGAGAAAGGAAGTCAGAAATCTGGTAAAATAAATTGGTCACATGCTGAGATCCAGATCAGATGTCTTATAAGTGGCCGGAGAGTGGGAACTATGCTTATTAATGCAGTGGACAGTGGCTTCGTTATCACAGTAGATTATGATACTAGAGGCTGACCATTCTTTCCCCCAAAGGGAAGCGGGTTATAGGTTGAATAGGGTAGAGGAAGCTTGGTGTTGGTGTAAGTTTTATAATTCGTCTGGCCATGTAGAAGCTGTAGAAGTTCTTGGAGGCATGGGTCGGTTAAGGCTATTTTTTCTTTGAGATTGAGAGCGAAAGAGGCTAGGGTGAGCAAATGAGAAATGAAAGGGTGGCCTTGTGGAATTATATGCATGACGAAATTTAAATGCCCAAGGGCTGACAACATTTCACACTTAGAACAATGAGGGTTAGCTATGAGGTTTGAAGCTACCAGAATGATTCTGTCGACTTTCTCTTTTGGGAGGGAAGCAAGAAATTTTTGTGAGTCAAGGTTAATGCGTAGGAAGGGAACTGGGTCCTGAAGTCTTTTCTTGGGCGATGGGGATGCCCAGGTCAGAAAAGACTTTTTGGACTTTTAGGAGATTGGCTGCGTTTGGAGGGGAGATAATGAGGAAGTCGTCTAGGAGGGGAATGAGGTAGGGGATTTGGTAGTTCCAGCAAATTGTTTCTGAAAGCATGTCGAAAATCTTGGCCGAAGGTGAGGCGGACTGCAAAATAGAAGTTCTTGCTCCAAAGGTCGGTGTGTACGGGCATGACTTTGAAGACTGAGGTTATATCAGCCTTTGCCATCCATGTTCTGTGGCAGTTTTTTTGATCCAACTCCTTTTTAATCAGGAGATCTACGGTTTCAGTCTTGGCAGACGATTGGACAGATGTGAGTTTGGGAAGGAAGATGTGGATCGAAGGGTGCATTAGGCCAGGTGAAGGGTTGAGCGGAGGTGGCTTGCTGGCCGATCGGAAGACGTGTATGGAATGGAGGCTGGAGGAACTGGGAGGTTGACTGAATGAACTGGTTGTTGAGGATTCAAAGAGAGGGAACTGCTGGCGGGTGGATCTGGAGCTCTATCGAGGCTTGCAGAAGGTGTGTTGCTGCTGTTTGGTTGATGTTGAGCTGACTGGTAGGCTGTGAAGAGAGAGAGTAGTTCCGCTTTGTTTGATTTCCCGGAAAATGAGACTCAGCTTTAGCAAGTGCTTGACGGGGATGGCCCATTTCTCGGCTAGGGGAACAGATGAACGGGCTGAAGTTAATGATGAAGCAGGAGAGGCTTGTGGGTGTCTTTGAGGTGGTGGTGAGCAAGAAGGCTCTTGGTTTGTGAATTGGTTTGCGGCTCTCCTGGAGTTCCTGTCGGCGCGGTAGCTTGTTTGTAAAAATACAATTTACAATATATTCACATCAATCAATCACTTTTATTTCTATAGCTCTTTTAACAAAACAGATTGTAGCAAAGCACTGAACATTGTCAAGTAGGAGAACAGAGTGATGGTAATGTATGTAATGACGAGAATTAAACTTTATTTATCAAATGCAGAGACGGTCTCTGTATTCAAGACAACGAGGAGACAGCGGCAAGGATCAAAAACCCCATCCATGAGAGAATGGAGAAAAAAAAAACTTGGGAGAAGCCAGGCTTAGTTGGGGCCAGTTCACCTCCACGGAGCTCATTCTGGTGTTCTGGTTTCTGATGAAGATCATCTCTTTGTGCTGGTACACCATCTGATCTGGATACGGACTGAGGAACAGAATAAGAGACAGATAGACTAATATTATCGTAGATGCCATTCTTTTTTACGATGAAACGAGTACATCTGACTGTCCTCTGTTAAAGTGAGCTGCACTCACGGTTTTTAGATGAAAAGCGAACGATCAACAATCAAATAGGTTTGATGAATACTATAGGAAATATTGAGGGAGTTAGTTTATATATTGCACTTTAAACAACAGAGAGCGATAGACAGAAATACAAAGCTATAGATCCAAGCTACAAGCACTCAACAAACTCTCAGCCAAGTGGCAGCACATAAAAGTAACTTTTTTGAACTGCAATAATATTTCACCGTTTTACTGTATTTATGATTAAATAAATGCAACCTTGGTGAGTATTATAGATAGTGTAGTACACAATAGAGCTGTTACTCAAAATTCCTTGTTTTTTGGAGCCCTAAAGACTCAAAGATAATGAAAAAGCAGTCTGATCATCTGGCTTCTGCTCAGTGCACAGATGTTTGTCAGCTGAAACGCACAGAGCAGTTGATTAATGATTTGTTTGGCTGAACATTTCTGATGCAGGACAGTTCTATGCGCCTGATGGATCTGATGAGAGTGTGATGGGTTTAAGCACAGACCGGGAGAACAGCCTACTGGTCACCGGAGACACAGCCGGAATCATTAAGGTCTGGGACATCTCACAGTACGCCTTATCTGCTGGAGATACTGAGGTATGGAAATTAATAAGCATGTCGTTATGCATACCGGTATGCTGATAGCTTATTAAAACAATCAGTTTTCCCTGATTGCATGCACATCAGTAACTGCGTTTACAACATGACTTCAGTAATAAATCAGTTTATTTCCCTGGAATAATGTGAAAATATAATCATTTGTATCTGACTCGGAGTATTCCATACATTGTCAGTTGTGATGTGAAATAAAACACGTCAGAGGGAATCTTACAGTATATACAGTAAGTAGCACAGGTATATTTGTGCATTGTATGGGTCAACATATCCATTTTTCCTTTATGCCAAAAATCATTAGGATATTAAGTAAAGATCATGTTACATGAAGATATTTAGTGAATTTGCAATTGTAATTTTTGATTAGTAATATACATTGCTAAGATATACTAAGATGTTAGAGCTTTAGGATAAACGGCTAAATCAGCTCATTGTGAGTCTCTCAGTCTGCAGAAGATCTGCCTTCACTGATGTACTCTTGGAGGGGTCATGAGAGGGCGATAGTGAGCAGCGAGGTGCTGGCGTACGAGTCTGAATTCTTCGTCCTGAGCGTCTCAGCGGACCGCAGGGCCTGTCTCTGGACTGCTCAGGGAAGGTGTGTGGGCTCTTTTGGACAGGAACAGCAGTGGGATTTGAGCAACCCCGACACTTATCAAACCAACAGGTACAACTAAGTATCTCTTCCTCTGAAAATCTCCTGTTCCTCTGATCTTTCGATTCTCTTGTAAGGGAGACACTTGGCCTCATGTGTTCAAAGGTTGACCTTTGCCCCTGACTACCTGCTTGTGCAAGTTTCAAAAGAAAGACTTCTTTCAGACAAATTGATTCTTTAAAGATGCATTTATTACCAGGGTCAGATTTTCATAATGCCAAATACTGAAATCTCCACAACAATTACAACACAGCCAGGCCTAACTACACCCAGGATGTGATTTTTACGGATTGTTATATGGATTTAAGTATTTCCCAACATAAAAAAGTACAATATTTGTCAAAAGCATGGCTTGGTTTGCAAGCCCCTCAAGCGCTGTGGGATTTGATCACTAATGCATTTGAAAATGCAACACGCACAACAATCTTTCTAAATTTGTAAAGGAATCTTTTATAATTCTGTTGTCATCAGCTTTAAGGTTATATGCCAAATAATAGCATTATGGTTTGAAGCATATGATTTCGGAAAGGCTAGCAATAGCAAGCTAGCTTTGAAAGCATAAGATCTCACCCTCCCTGCATAATCAGTCTCAAAAGCCACGCCTCTTCCAGAACACACAGAAGAGCAGAGGCTAACTAGCGTCAGCGCTGTCAGATTAGCTCATGATGAAACATTACAGTACGAAGCACATGACATTACAACAATCACACCTGCATTCTCACTTGCTCTGCAGTAGTGTAATGAACACAGTGACGAAGTATCATGTCTGTGCAAACAGGGTGGGCGGAGTTATGCAAATGTACACAATTTGAGATGCAGGTAGGACAGCCTATTGTAGCCCTCGGACCAAGGAATCTGATTAGACAAACGTTTTAAGGTCTTATGCCTTCCACATACGATATAAATACATATGAATATTTTTAGACGCTTAACTTAGTGATCTCTGTTAGCATTTGAAGAGATTTTTAAACAGCATAACAAAACATGTTCTTCAACCAAACCACTTACCATGCCTTTAATGTTTGACAGCAAGGAAGACAGCAATACATATTTTGTAAAATTAAATAATGTTGTTGTAAATATTTTATTACTATTATTATTATTTAGACTTATTAAATTTTTCTTTGCCTTTTTACTGCAAAAATAATTGTCTTAAATATTAAATTGTTTAAAAACTATACAGTCTTTTACTTATTTACTTATATACATATTTATTAAAATGAATAAAATATATATCTTTTTTAAAATAAATATAAATAGGTTTTAAAAATAGTGCTATCAAAGGATTAACCATGATAAATCCCACACAAAATATGTTTTTATTTACATAATATATGTATGTGTTCTGAGTATAATTAAGCAAAAATAAATACATGCATACATTGTATATTTAAAAAAATGAATGTATTTGAATGTATATGAATGTGTTTATACATTCATATATTACCTAACCTATTCTTCTGTTTTATAGTATACGGTATATACATTCAAAAACATAAACAACATTTTTCTTAAATATATACATGCATGTGTTTCTGTTTTTATATATACATAATAAATATGCCCAGTATACACACATATGTAATGAAAACTTTTATTTTGGATGCAGTTAATCAGGATCAATTAACAGCACTAGTTTTTCTTCTTGAGTTTTTTCTGTTTGTTTGTTTTGTCTTTTAAATACATGAATATTATTTAAGAGTATTTAGATATTTGTACTAGAGAAATTACTCTTACATGCACCCTGTTTAAAGCCTCTTCCAAATGTGTCATTTGCTCTGCAACTAATTCTCCAAAAAGCAAGAAGATAGGTATTCCGCCCAAACTAGAAGTTGATATCCCAGGACGGATGTGAGTCTATTAACTGGTGTGTCTGTAGAATATTTGATCAGGGTCCACATTCAGCACATACGGCTTAAAACAAAATAAACCCCAGCGTGAGAGTTGTCAGTGGTTAGATATATCTGCCATTTAAGCATTTGGCAAAAACTGCAGTGACGTGTTGAAAGGTAGAGAAGTCCAGAGAGAGAGCTCTTTGGTTATTATTTCTGGAGATGTCTGAACATTTCTAGAGCTTACGGAAAGGCCGGGGAAATGGGACGACATCTGTCAAAGTGTCTAGTCATGAAGATCCTCAATCTGTTAGACTCCTCACAAGATTTACACTGAAAAAATACAAATCTGACATTAACAGTTTACCATCACCGACCAAATTTGTTATTACAAAAAAAATAAGTACTGAAACAAGTGCGTTTTTTTTTTTTTATACTATATTCCTCACACGGATGGCATAATTATTTTTTAAGAATACTGTATGTTCCTACAGCTCAAACCCATAGAATACAAATATGAATTGTGTTTCTCAGATTATTTTGTTGGCGCACACATCTAGTGAGGTTTTACTACTGCTTATTAGCAACGCATGTTTAAATTTAGTTTATATACTGTGTATAATATATATATATGAGAAAGAGTGGACTCTTATTTTGAAATTGCTATTCGTAGCTGCACATTGAAACAGATTCACATGTATACTTTGAACATGCAGAGCTCACTTGGATGTCATTAAACACTGCTTCTGAAGTTTAAAGGTCACATGTGTTAACTCGGGTGCAGGTGAAGGAGAGCGTCGGAGACGTAGAATTCAATAAACATATCATTTTTTTAATAATAAGTCCAAACCAGGGAGAAGTATCCAATAATCTTCACAGAACATTCACAGGTAACATTAACGACACCAAACACATTTGTTGACCGACAAAACTGAACTCAAAAGACATGGTATTTATACACAAGGGGTAAAGGAACTAAACACAATACAGGTGAGGCTCAATCAACTAATAATCACACAAACGACAGGAAATCCAAATAAGGGCAAACAGGAACTTACACGTAAAACTAAACCAATTCAAAAAACACAGACAAAAACAGCACTAAACAGACCTAGAATGTGACAACATTAGACCATATCAGGATTACTGTTTTTTTCATTCCCAAATTGAAGACCTCTTAAAATAATCATTAAGACTTTTGTTATAGCATTTAAACATCTGGAATCTGTGCTTCTGTCAATCATTGATGTCCAGTGATGATCTCCACAGAGAACCTACCCGTCCAGTCAAAGAAGAGGAGAGGACAGAGGACAGCCAATCACGTGTCAGCGCTGGGAGTTTCATCTGCTGGGATGAAAGTTCAGAGGTCACTGGGACAAGCTGTAGTGCAGGTGATGGTCAACAATCAGGTGACCTGTAACGCTCATTATGACCCGTTATGAACAGCATGACCCTGATGTTTACACTGTTCACATACACTACACCAGTCACAAGACGTCTGTTCATGAAGCCTGCTTAACTGTTCAGCATCATTACTTCACGTGATCTTCAGAAATCATTCTAATATACTGATCTGCTTCTCAAGAAACAATTGTTATTGTCATTAATATTTAAAACTGTTTTTTATGATTCTATGATCCAAAAATCAGCATTTGTCTGAAATGACATACATTATATACACTAAACCATTCATAAGCTTGCAGTCAGTATATTTGGTTTTATATCTTGGAAAGTAATACTTTTATTTAACAAGGATGCTTTCAATCTATAAACAGTATAGATTAAAAGCTTCTATTTCAGATAAATCTGTTCTTCAAAGAAACCTGAAAAAATCTATATTTTCAACATAATAATAATAAATGTTTCTTTATTAGCAGCAATCTAAATATCAGAAGGATTGCTGAAGGATCATGTGACCCTGAAGGCTGGAGTAATGATGCCTTGATTATGGGGGTAAATTACAATCTAACATAGATTCTCATAGAAAAGCTATTTTACATTGTAATAATATTTCAAAATTTTTGCTGGGTTTTTGATTTAATAAGCGCAGCCTTACTGAGCAGAAAAGACTTCTTTCTAAAGCACTAGAAAATCCTGATTAGGGCTGCGTTCTCCGATAACGTTGTCTCTTACGAAGACTCTAAAGGTACACCTTAACTACAGTTCTACCTTTTCTACGTGTGTTCGCCGAACTATACCTTAGCATGGTGCTTAAGGTAAACCTTCTTAAGTGCGACCTTAGCAGGAAATGATAAAAGGGGCTAAGAGGGGGTCTCGCCCAGGGAGTAATTCAATGTAGAGCCGCCGCTGCGAGTGTCCGCATAACGCTCTCCATATAATGGCACGATTTTGCGAGCGCTGCCATAGCTATGAAGTTTGTGTAAACTCATCTCTCTTCATATAGACTCCTAAGCCTTTTCTGTCGAGTGGTTCGCCAGCTGATGTGCTTCAGGATAGTAATTAAAAAAGCTAACAACCATTAGTGTAAGGAAACTTTATTAAAGAAACACTTCCATTCACTGGGTGTAGGATAACAACTTCAGTATTTTATGTGTAAAAATTTAAAGTAAATTAAAAATGTAAATTTAATACTAAATCAGATTTTATATTAAATGTTCATTTAAACTGTTATGTTAAACTGCGATGTAAAAAAGCTTTTTGCGTATTACTGGTCACGTCAGCAGTGATGAGGTCTAGCTAAGAGCGCTCCAGACCAACCTTACGAACGAATGACGTACAGAAGGTGTACTTAACTAAGAAGGTTTCGGAGAACAGGCGCTAAAGATAAGGTACAACTTAAGAACGACGTAGCGTTAAGGTTGTTTCGAAGAACGCCGCCCAGTACATTTGCACTCACTTCTCACATTAATAACAACCCCACAAACCAACAGCATCCGACAGAGCGGCGTTACATGAAAAGCAGTGGTTGTATTGACGCTCTGACTGAAGAGTGAGCGTTCTGGATGTTTTCTGAGTTCTCTTCCCTCAGCTCCGGCTCTAAACCCTCGTCATGCCAAAACAAGCGATTAACTGAGCCTCCTGACTAAGCTGGGTGTGTTTCTGGGCTCCTGCAGCTGTCTAGACGCTCGGTGGAAGAATTAGACGTCTGCTGATGCTCAGACTTCCTCTAGTATCTTATTCATCTTTCAGAGCAGCTGCTTGGGGCATTCTCGGACTGCATATAGAAATTCACGTTCAAAAGTCACTCTTTATATTCTTATAAATGCACCTGTTTCTCAAAAACACTTTTTTTTATCATGTAGACAATGAAAGTATCATTAACCGAACATTTCACTGGTGGAACTTTATCATTGTAGGGTGGTTGTGCACACACACATTTCAGTCCAAACTGCTTGAAAAAGTGCATGTAGCACCGGATGACCCCTTTATGTGTTAACACGTAGCGTCTGTTTCTCATTGAATTAGCAGAATTGGCTCTAGACCTGCAAAGCTCTCTGGAGAGGTTCCCGCTGCCTAAATACAGTAAGGTCAGTCACTGATCTCCGGAGCACAGCAGCAGTCATCACAGCACAGGTGTATTCGTAGAAACACACACCAATACATTGAATGGGTCAAAATTATATATGCCAAAAATCATTAGGATATTAAGTAAAGATCATGTTCCATTTTCCTACCATAAATATATCTAAACTTCATTATTGATTAGTAATATGCATTGCTAAGAACTTCTGGACAACTTTAAAGATGATTTTCTCAATATTTAGATTTTTTTCCAGATTTTCTAATAGTTGTATCTGAGACAGATATTGTCCTCTCCTTACAATCCAGACATCCATCAGTGGGTTACATATGCTTACGGTACTTCACAGTTTGTAAGGTTTCTCTACACAGTCTTCACCGTGTCTCAGGTTCTGTCTGGAGATCAAGCATTAAGGGATCTAGAGATTAAGACGACCGCTCGGCGACACAGACCACGAGATACTGGCCGTGAAAAGCTCTGCTGCTTCGGGAATGAGTTCATGCCGTTTCAGGCTCTGGAGCTACCGGTTAGTCAGTCTTTCCTTACATGTTAAAATGATCGCCGTTAACATGAGAGTTTGTGTTGAACTGGTCAGGATGGGACGGTTGCAGACATGCTGGTTATCACGTCATGAAGAAGCAAAGGCTCAGCCCATGGTTATTAATGAAGTTATGCACAAATGTGCATTATTTTAAACATTATTTTATTATTTTAATAAAACATTATTTTTTTTGTTTTTGAATAAATAAATAGTCTATTGTTTTTGGTTTTCAAACTAAGAAAACAGAATTATTTAAATTCAAATCAATAAATATAATCCATGTATTTTAGTATTGTTATTATCAGTAAATTAATCTAACTTAATTCAAATGTTTAAATTATATATTTTTTATTTAAATAACTATTGTTTCTGTTGCTTTCCCAGTTTTGGTTTAAATAAAATAAAAACAAGCAGAAGTATAGAAGAAATATATTTTATGTATGACCATGAACCACTTGTCTTTCAGACCAAATTAGATTAATTGATATATAAACCTAATATAATTTTCTTCTTAAAAGTAAACAATTGTATATAAAACAAGAATAAAAATTAAACCATATGACATTAAAAAGAACACATTCAAGATTTAAAACAAATAAACATAATTCAAATTTAAACATAGTTAAAAATATATTACATATAATTTTAAATTGTTGCCCAAAACCAAACAATACAACCACGTGTCATTATGACACACATACACACTCATTTAAAACATCTCACAATATAACCACGATGGAAGGTGGTGAAGACACGTGCTGTGACAGTCACACAAACATACCTGTGGCTACATGACCCAGCAGAGGACAAAAACAAAGACACCTCCCTGTGTTTTTATCCCTTGTGTTATGAGAACAGCAGCAGAGTTTCGTGTTGTTGTGTGTTTGTTGCCATGAACGCCTCAACAGACTGAAGTTTGGCTTGGCCAGAGAAGCCTTTGGTGAGGTGGAATGAGACGACTCAAATGAGTTTTCTCTGTAAATTGTTCAAGCAAACGCCTGGCTGGAAATGAACTGAGAAATGCATGATGGAAGATGGTGAGTTTGTGGTGAAAGAGTGCCAGGATGGGCTACTGACTGTAACAGCGCGTTTAAAGGAGCGAGACACATCACACAAGTCAGACACATTTCACAGTGGAAAACAGAGCATTTCAAATCTTCACCTAGTATGAGCCAGAAGCAGCTGACAGTGTTTTATTAGCATATTGACCACACTCGTGTGACTGCAGTTACAGATAAAATACATGTGCATGCCCTCTTTCTAGGAGATCAGGGAGCTGAAAGATGTACCTTTGAAGCCGTGGAGATTGAAGATCCGTCAGATGTCCTCTAAAGGAGCAGAGACAGGGTCTCGCATGCTCCCCTCTGAAGCTCCTCTGCATTGTGAAACACTGGAGGACTAGACAGCCGTATAAAGGAGGACACAGAGTTTGTTTTTTTACTGCAGTTCAGTGATTGTACACTGTTTCGAATCAAAATGCACTTCCTCTGTCTTAACAGTTCCATTGTTTTTGTGCCTTCATTGTTCAGTCACATCAATGTCTGTGTGCAAAAATCAATCAGAATACCTTATCAGCCACCAGAAACCTCGTAGCAATACCTTAGCAACCATATAGAAACTGCAGGCTGCACAGCAACACTTTAGCAACTATATACAGCCATCAGCTACATACTGTAATAGCAATGCTTTAGCAACACCTTAGCGACCATATAGAAACTGCCAGCAACATCACAGCAATGCCTTGGCAACACCTTAGCAACTATGCATCCACTTAGAACACCCTAGCAAGGCCTTAGCAACAACAGAACACCCTAATGACAAAACAGAAGAAGCAGCCCCAGCGAGGAGTCTGTTCACTGAAAGCACTGCAGTCCAGACCTCAGAGAGGAATGTGTCCACAGCAGCACTGCTCCAACCAAAATAAACGCCTCCCTGGACACAAACCCCAAACACAAGCAGCCAGGTACCTCATCTAAAAAAATACACATTTTCCTGGGAACCACCACATTCATAATTCATGGTGTGCAAATCAGATTTAAACAGTTGTGGTCCATAAAACCCGTTCTTTTCCTCCTGGAACTCAAAGTCAGACAAAGGGTCATTTCTCAATGGGTTCAATATCCCGAGCACTATTGGCATCAATATGGAAACCACCAGCAACACCCTAGCAGTCACAGCACATAAAATCCCTAGCAGCTGTACTGCATTCAAGCCACGTACATGTGAAACTAAACTTAATTATTATTTCACCTTTTAGTGCTTGATCCTGTTCTGTACACAAAAGACTACGGTGGCCCAGTAGTGCTCAACACAACACAGAGGAATCATTTCGTTGTGTTTAGGGTTGCTCATATTTACCGTTTAACTGTTAACCAAAAGTAAGATTTTTAACCTACTAATATCAGTTAAACGGTTAAAGGTTTTTATTTTGGTACTTTGGTACAAATATTTTTCAGTGTGTTGCATAGAAAAAAAACGTAGAGGTTATGAATATAACCAAGGTTCTTTGAGGGAACGAACACTGCGTCCGAAGACGCTATGGGAACGCCTTTATGC
>JAUMHR010000062.1:1941358-1958582 GCA_032361145.1 Enteromius fasciolatus | reverse complement strand
TGATATTTGTAATGGTTTCTGTTGTCAGAAAAACTGAATGAATATGAAATAGTGACTGAAATGCACGCCATTATAAGACCTACAGAACTAGCTCTACCTTACAAGATTATAATCACTTTTATAATTCTATAATTATATGTATAATTCATAATAATGAAACCAAGTACAGATATAGACAATGGCTATGCTGTGATTTGGGCTCTATTTGCATGTAAAACAGAGTTAGAAGCAAAGCCCTGCTCCTCTCAGCCGCGCACTGAACAGAACAGACGCAAACAGAGGTGTGTACGCACTGAGAGAACAAGAGTTCACGCTCGGAGACTCGCTGAGGTTTGTCCAAGAAGTCTCTAGATTGTCGCTAGTCGCTTTTATGGAAAAATGTCGCCAAGGGGGTCTGAATAGTTGCTAAATATAGAGACAAAGTCGCCAAGTTGGCAACACTGATCTGTATTAACAACAGACCGTAAAGAATGATGGGCATGCTTGGGCTGATGGGAATTGTTGTTCCTGCTACCTCCCGTTCGCTCCCTTCGCCTGAGCAAACCTTTCTCAGAAGACCTATCGTTTTATCGAGTCATGCGACCACGGTATTATCGAAAAAATGTATATTGCGGTACGACGGCTTTTACAACACCGTTACATCCCTAATACACACACATATACTATTACTTAAATACATTTTACTACACATTATATGCATATCATATATTGTCATTTCTACACTAACCGAGATCATAACCCCTGTGAATGATGTTCCCGGCCACCTGGAATGCCAGCAAAAGGTTGCGTGGATCTCGTTCTCCATCTACTGACTGCACAAACCCAAACACGAAGTCTGCACCCAGACCCTTGAGCTCTGTGGATGAAGAGATCATTTACACCGGTGTGGTTCATGAAAGCAAAGGCGTTCATAAAAAGGAGAAAAAAGGATTGCCAGCGTTCCTCACCCTCTTCTCTGGTCTCCATTAGACTGATAAGGATGTTGTAAACACATGATCGCTCCGCCAGCATCAAGGACTGTTACAGAGAAATAAGGGAGGATTAAAATGGTTTAAACATGAATATTTACTGAATGAGTTTAACTGTACAAACTAATGAAACACAACTTAGTTAATAAACGTGTGATGCTATTAAAATTATAGAGTTTTCAAGAAAATACAGATTTATATAGAGCCTTTAGGATTTTTTAGGAAGTAAAATAATATAAAAGAGTGCTATTTTTTATATAATATTGCTACAAATAATTGAATAAATTCACTGTACTCTTTAAATTTACTGGGGTTGGTACGATTCTCTTCAAAGATCCATAAAAACAAATATAGATAATAATATTGTAAAATATTACAACAACAATGTAAATATGTTACAATGTAATTTATTAGAGCTGTATTTTCAGCATCATTCCTGCAGTCTTCAGTGTCTGATCTTCAGAAATCATACTAATATACTGATCTACTGCTCAACACACACTTCTGATTATTAGCAATGTTGAAAATTGTTTTTGCAGATACTGTGATGCATTCATTTTTCAGGATTCACAGATGAACAGAAAGTTCAAAAGAACAGCATTTATCCAAAATAAAAAAATAAAAATAAAATAAAATATATATATATAGTAACTTTATGTATTTACTGTCATCTCTGACCAATTTAATCAATCCTTATTTAAATAAATGCATTCACCTGAACATGAACATCCTGGAAGATGGATCTCAGAATGGACACAGCTGAACCAGGCGGCAGAACAGAGCATTTCGTCTGAAAGAAACCAAAAACAAAGACGAAAGATAAGTACTGTGAAGGTGACGATGACAATAAAAGATCAGGCTCATTAAAAGTGCTCAGACTTACCAAAGCTTTGAGCCCCTGAAGAACATGTGGTATGATCACATAGTGATCCTTCAGTCTGTTCTCATAGAAAGCTATCAGAACCTCCACTGGAAACAAAACAAACCTGCATGAGTCTTTGCAATCCAATCACAGAATGTCATTCAGACCTCTATTTTTCTATAGTTCTTCGCCAGGAACGGAGCAGGAGCTTCTTACCTTCTCTCTCAGATAGGCTGCTGTAGCATTCCTGCAGGACCTGAGACAGGAGCTGAACTCCTCTGCCCCGAGTCTGAGGCTGAGAGCTGGTCAGACTCACCCTGCACGCAAGACACAAAATAAACCCTTTTGAGGCTGGCAGCTGTCTAAAACACGCAGCTCACCACTTATACTGCCAAGACTACTAATGTAGTTGTACTTTTATCATACGTTTGAACGCAAGAGACAAGCATAAGGAAAGTGAGACCACTTATAGAGAAAAAAATAGAAAGTTTTACCCCAACGCTTCGACCAGCTGGAGAACTGTGAACTGTCCAGCCTTGACACCTTAAAAAAAAAAAGACATAAACTCATGTTTAACCCTGTAATGCCTGACATATGAAAAAACTGAGATAACAAACTCAAGGCACATTTGTTTAAAAAATAAAAACCAATTGCAACCAAAGTAATATATTTAAAATACATTTATGTCATACTAAGTATAGTTCATATCTATTAACATATTTACTGAAACAAGTGTTATATTAAGACTTTCTGAAATAATAATTTAGGCTATAATTAAACTTTATTTGGACTACTACTTGTGCACAAAGAACATTTCTTCATTTTAAGCCTAAAATGTGTTTTAGAGTCGTTAGCATACTAAATGTACAACTGCAGGATGCTTTTATTAAGTGCATGAATACGTCAATGTACTTCTACTATACTTAACATGAAATAAATGTCGTTTTTTTTCAGATATACAGTACTGTGCGACAGTCTCAGGCCAGGTACGGATTTTTAAAGCCCAAAATGAACAAAAATATGCATTTTGACAGCTTTAACCAAGCAGGCTCTTCTTTAAAATATAACCATTCACAAACAATTAAGTAAATATTAGTTGGCACTCAATATTTGGCTTTTGTAAGAAAATATTTGAACACATCCAATGAATACTGAGAGATGATTGGATAATCAAGTAAGCCTAAGGTGCTTTAAATACACCAGTTCTTCTCAGGTTTAAGTTATCTTACTAAAGATTTCACAGCATGTGAATCAAAAGCTGGTAATTATGGCATACTAAACGTGTGTTTTGCTTGCTAAACACATATTAACTAATAGTCTGACGACAGAAGAGATTATAGAAGGCTTAGAAATTGAAGTAAACTCATGATGTGGACTTTCTAGGGTTAAAGCACAAGAGTCAGGTTCAGAAGAGGCTCCGCTAGCAGCTTAGCAAAACAATCACACACGACTTTAACTAAGAAAACGACGCCATGTCAGCTGCTGGTTTGGGTGTGTTATGAAGCAGACACACACAATGTAAGACTAGGGACGGTTTTGTGTGTGTGAGAGGCTCTGTCAGCCGCCGCAGCGCGCGTGGTGCAGGATGTGGCGGTTAGCATCTCTCACTGGTTCTCTGACAGCTTTTATTATTAAGAGTCAGTGCTCAAACCGGCAAGAAACGGCAAAGACGACAGACACCAGCGAACGAGATACCTGTAGCGGTTTCTGCAGCCTTGCTATCCACCTGTCCAGACACGAATTCTTCCACTAAACCCAGCAGCACGCCGTGATCCGCGGCCATCCTGAAGAACAGCAGCCAGCGGTAAACTCCGCCGCGCATGCGCACAACGGCGCTTCTGTGCCTGCGCGAGGGACCTCAGTTCACAAAACACTGCAGAGTCTGAAAAATTAACAAACATAACAATAATAGAACAGCAATATACATTAAAAAGGGATATTTTACTTTTTAAAATATGCCGTGTTTATTTTATGAGTTTTAAAGTAACGTGATTTTTTCCTAAAAATATTAATCACGGGATTTTGTTGTTGATATAAAAGTATGTGTTTGTAAAATAAAATATCTACATATTACTATTTTTTAACCAGCTATGTCTGTTTATTTTTATTTATTTTGTTAGTGTTCTCGCTGATTTTATGTTATCACATAGAGCTCACAGTAGCTCTTAAGGTTGATTTGTGAATTTTGCTGAACTAATTAAAATATTAATTGCATAATTATGTTTGTTTGTTGTTGTTTTTTAAGAAAAGTGTGGGTTTTAATAAACAAGTAAAACGTCGTAAGGTTCTACATTAGTGTCAAATTACTCAAAAAAAGGCAAAAAAAAAAAAATTTATGATGCGAGAATAACACTCAAACACACAGACGTGAGACTTTTATAAGTGCATTTTAGAGATTTCCTGAATGGGTGGAGATGTTAAACTCTGGGTCTTGCCAATTTTCCCCTAAAGAAATATCAAAGCCTTCTTTCTTCTTTTTCACTAGCCTACTACTAGTCTCGCATATATAGCGCTTAAGGGCTTTATTGTATTGTTATTATTGCATTTAGCAAAATGTTGCGTAAGATATGAACTACTTTTCCTTCTGCTACAAAGCCCGAAAAACATAGTGGGAAATGTATTTAATTGTTCAGTTGTTATAATTATTTTCTATCCAGCCTAGTAAGTACTCTATTTTTTCATAGCATTTTACACAGTAGGCAATCATTATTTATTTAGGTTTTTTACACACGCTTTTCTTGTTATTATTACAGATTTTGTCATTTGGATTTGGGTTATAAATTTTCACTTACAATTTATTATATTTTTCTTTTTTTAAATTATATTATTTCCCTTCTTGCTGCAAATATAGCTCTCTCCAAAACGAAAACGTCGTGCTGAAATTCACGCAGTCTGTTCATCACAATATCACAAACGTCTCACGATTTTTGAGCTGAGATTGAAGGCTCCCTCTGCAGGAGGGGCTCTGGCGCAGTCACGTGGTCAGAGCGCGCATGCGCGGTGAGCGTCAGTAACGTGAACTAGTTGGAAACATCAGTGAGGGGAAAGGTAACGTTAGACTAGCGAGAGATAAAGAGCTGAGGCAGGTTTGCGACGTGTGTGCGTGTGTTTAGATCTACATCAAAGCAAGCACGAAGTAATCTATGAAGCTGAAATACTAGTCTCGCTGATGTTGTTTGATTCTTTTAGACCGGATTTAAGAGTTCGGGATGAAGCTAGTGCTCTGGCTAGCCGCTGTAAGTTAACGTTAGCTCGTCGGACAAAGCCAGAAACAACTAAACGCGATTCGCTGGCCGGATAACTTAACGTAGAGATCATCCCAGACATCGTGAGTCTAAAGTTCTGGTTATTTTGTAGGACGCTTCCCTTAACGCGCGTGCTGTTGATAGATCACCTGTATTGAGTCACTAGATCTGTGGTGCTGTTTCCGTTCGGGAAATCAAAAGATCACAAAGCAGGAGTGAATCTTAAAGTCGTCTTGAGATGTGGCCTGTGTTTGATTGACAGTCATGGGAGGCTGCGTGGGGCGCGAGCGCGCGGAGTCACGTGGACACGGCTCGAGGAAGCGCGGAGGTGAGACTTCTGCATCTGCGATACTGCTTTGCATGTTTGTTTGTTTCTGTGTGGCTTTCTTCAAAACATGCAAATATCACGTGTATTGACTTAACCTGATGTGGGAAGCACAAACACAAAACCCACGATATCACCGTGTTACAAGGTATTATTTATATGTGGCTTAAACAAAAGAATGTTTTAGGATTTAAGACTATAATTTTGATTCTAAACAAACTATTTAATCAGCAATTAGTAAATCTATGCATATTTCAGACACTCAGTATACCACAATATACTAAGTATACATGCATGCATGTTATTTTTACACCTTGATTACGTTGCAAATGCCATGTTTTAGGAATGTGATACAATATACTTTTACAATATACTTTTAATACATAATCTTTTTGCTGCCTCACTCAAAAATAGTAAAGTATAGCAAATTGGATTTTGGATGTTTCCTAGGTATTATAAACACCATGACATGTTACTGTGTATTAAAGTAGCCCACCATAGGCTTGCCACTGTACCACGGTATCTATTTCTAATACATTTTTGTTTTTTCAAATGCAATCATTTAATGTACTTATAATGCACCTATTTCAGATGTAATGAAATGCATAATGCACCACCAACAAAAAAGTACCATGCGCACGTATATTCGCATATACTGTGGTTTTCTTTGAAATACATCAAATGCGCAATAAACTTATACCATAGCTTGCATATCGAGGTGCATTTGGTTTTTGTATTACCTTCGTTAGCCTACTTAAAAATATTCACATTTCTGGTTGAAAGTAACATTTTTGAGAGCAAGCAATAAGAGCACCAGCCCCAGAAAACTAGTGTTACCATGTTTCGTCTATTACATTGCTTGTGATAATACCTTAAATTCACAGAAATGGATAGCACATTAATCAAAATACCACAGTATTACCCTCTAAAGTACTTATTCATGTTTTTCCTTAAAATGTGCAACTTTTGGTTGCAACACTTCTGCTTTTCCGCTTTGTTCCTCTTCTGTTTACTGCCACTGGTCTCAAACAATCATTTTATTGACTTCGATGTTAAACGCGGTGTGTTTACAGGTAGTGCTTGCTGTCGTTTTGTAGATCTGGAGCTATAGGAGCCCTGGTTTTGAGCATTATCTGTTTTTCTTCTCCTGTATGCATGTTGGAGCTGGCAGTCTGTCCCGGCTCAGGGCATGTCCCTGCATGTTTGCTCCATGTGACCGTCGTGCCTGCTGGTTTTCTGCCTTTCCCATCAGCTGTAGTGAAAAATAATTGGGATGGAAAGCCAAACAGCACTGGATTAGTGCAATGACGTGTGTATCAGTGAAAGTCTTGCGGCTTCAGACGTTTATCAGTGTATTGTAGGTTTATCTGTGCTTCAGCATGTTGTGTGTGTCCTGAACGGGAGATAAGAGTTTCATTGACACGTGGGCTGTGTATTGTGTGTGCGTTCCCCCCGATCCAGTCCGTCTTCACAGCAGAGCAGCGTTCGGGAGCTTTATTATTTAATAAAGTAACAGTCACTTGTTCTTATGTGAAATATCTGCCCTAAACAACAGTAAAAATAAAGAGCTGCAATTTAGCACACAAATTAACTTTGCATAAATAACAGATATTATTATACATTTTTATTGATTATTATTACCACAGAAAGTTTTGCAAGTTCAAAACCTTTAATAAATATTACTAATATTATTATCAGTATTGTTTAAGTTGTGCCTAATAAGATGATACTCATATTCAGTCTGATTACATATCATTCTTATTATTATTTAAAAAAAAGGCCTATTATCTTTGCTATTATTATTTAAAGAACTTTTTTCAACTCAATAATATAAAATATTCATAATGCATGTCAAATGTTTTTTCGTGACTAACTGCATCCAAAAGAAATGTTTTAGTTTGCATTATATATGCATTTATATACATAAACACACACATACGGTATATATTTTGAAAATGTTTATATTCTTGTGTTGTATATCACATAAAAATGTATTAATATATAAATATTTTTTCTTACGTGTGTGTGTACATAATACATGCACTTGTGCACACACATTCTTTTGGACAAACTTTGGATGTGATTAATCATTTTACAGCACTAATGCATATGTTTTTAACTCCAATCTGCTCTTAATTTAATTTTGTGAATCGTATTACGTGCTTAAGTATGTCAAATATTTATTATTTGTGTTTTAGACTGATGTGCAGGTTTTGACTCCAGTGAATTTGTTCCTAATTGTTTTTGAATCGTATTAAATTAGTAGTATTATTATATTTCAGTTTGAATGCATGCTCACAACACTAAGCAGACGTCATAAAAACGCTTTCACAATAACAGAAGGAGAGCTGCACATCATTCAGGGATGAAGCGGGAGCGTGTTGTGTTCCTGTAACACAGATCCTGTGTGTGTGTGTGTGTGTGTGTAACGAGAGAATCACAAGAGAAGAATGCACCTCAGAGCTCCGGGCCTCGAGACGATCTCGTTTGACTGGAGATGATTATACGAGGTGCCGGACTCTGTCACTTTCTTACTGACGCACGTATTTGGAGATATTCAGATCATTTTATGTATCTCCTGCACTGTTGTTACATTACAAGCATCAGGATGTCAGACTATATGAGACATAAAAGCCTGATGACTTTATTCTGGAGTAGGGATTTTTCATGTATTTCCAATATATATATATTTTGTCTTTAAGCAAGAAAGAATGAAAGTATACAGGAACGAAGTGTTTTTTGGCAGAACAAACTGTGGCTATTGAAAGCATCTGAGCGGCGGCAGCTGCAGTAAACTCATTCAGTACAAACAGAGAAGATTCTGACGTCAGCGTTTGAAACTTCATTAAACTGCTCTTAAATGAAAACATGACCTTTAACCTTGTGAAACTAAAGGCAAGATTTCTGTTGCGATCGAGCTGGAAAAAAAGACAAAAAATGATGGCGGTCACCCGCTGCATCCCTAGCTGAGAGGACCAGACGTCCTGTAAAAGCTAGGCGTTGTTGATCATTGTACTATCAGAAGCATTCTGGGTGGAACAGGGCTTTAAATCACACGATGTGTCCTGATGATCATTATTATTCCACCTTTACGCTATAAATAATGTGTTTGGATGAACGCTCTCTCCAGGATGAGTCATCTATCTGCGTGAACTTCCTTATTTCTGGAGCAGGTTTATCACTGGAGGTGTTACGCAAGCTTCACCGTTACTGCTGCGGTCAGACCGTGTGGATTGATCAGATCCTTACTGGACATTTGTAGCATGTGCACACTTTCTTGGTTGTTTTCTGGAAGCTTTGTGTGTAAATGAGCAGTCCGCACACTCCTCCTCTCACTTCATTACTTTACTGTGTTTGTTCTTCAGATCCAGAAGCTCTTATGTTTGTCTGAGATTTGTCTTAAATGTCTTGGTCTTTTAAACGAGCATTTTTTTGTCTTTTCACTTTAATGGCAAAGAAATGCTAATAGTCAATTAGGGCTGTGCAATTAATCGCAATTTAAGCGCATGCATAAGGATGCAGTTTTATCTATATAGAGTGACCACTAATGTATGGGGATTTCATTATTATCTGTTATAATATTACTGTATTATTGTTTGCCATGTAAATATCATATTTTTTACTTTATGCGTCCGATTAAATATACAATAAATTATATTAAAATAACACATTTTCGTATTATTTTGGTAAATATCTAAATATAAATGTAATTGCAGACATTTTTCAGCATGTTATTATTTGTTTCTGAATGTAAAATCAATAATAAGTGGACATGTCAGATCATTCTAAAGAAATATTGTGTTTATGTATTATAATCCTGACTCTGGAACAGCTCCTCTGAGAAATCTTTTTAACCCCATCTGATAATAATTCAAGATTCACTTGTTGTTGGACGATCAGAAATATGGCTGGTTTGACTGCCCTGGCATCAGAACAAACATATAGATGCTTTATAGCTTAATCGTTTGTTTTGATGAACTGTAAATGTGTTAAGTATGCAGCATCAACACTTTGAACTAAACTGGATGATAATGACAGATGAACGTTGATGATGTTGCAGTGTGTGTGTGATGCGTGATGTGGGTTGTGTGTAGGGCTCCGGCGGTCAGTGTTGATCTGTTTGAGCAGATAACCCCCGGGTCAGGAGCTGCTGTTGATGGATGGAGGCTGAAGTGATCAGTCTTTGGGGAGGGCAGTGTTTGCAGACAAACAGTCATAAACACACAACCTTTGCTCAGTCATGGGAATATGAGTGAGCGGAGTTCACTTCTGCTTTTATCAAGATTGAGTTACTGTATAAGAAAAAAACATGTCTTATATTCATTTAACCATAAATTTATTTCTTAATTTTATACTTGGTTGGGTCCTATAATTATATTTAATAATAATGAATTAGCGTGTGTGTGTGATATTTCTGTTCTCATGCTTACCTAATTACACCATAATCATTTGAAAGCACTAAATGTCAATTCTTGTTTATTACACTGCAGTCGATCTGCTTTTTGTTGGCCCGTTTGTGAAAGTACTGATGGAAAATCTTACTCAGCCTCCATTAGTGAAGTCATACATGCCTCTGCTGCATTTGATTTGAAACTACCCTTGTCATAATTTATCAGAATGGTACATTTCTGTTCATGATGGTCAGAAATAATGTGCTCTTCACTTTGATCCTCACGAATCGCCAGGAAATGCTGTATGGCCTACGGTTCTCATTAGTGTTCATTCACACCTCGTTTGGTCTGCAGGTCGTAATGAGCCGCTGAAGAAAGACAAGCCCAAGTGGAAGAGCGATTACCCGATGACGGAGGGCCAGCTCCGCAGTAAGAGAGACGAGTTCTGGGACACGGCTCCGGCGTTCGAGGGCCGGAAGGAGATCTGGGATGCCCTAAAGGCCGCCGCTGTGGCTCTGGAGTGTAACGACCATGAACTGGCTCAGGCAATCGTGGACGGAGCCAGCATCACGTTACCACACGGTGAGAGTCTCCGATCGGCTGCCGTGTGTGTGTCTGACTTCTGTCTTTTGAGGAAGTGGAAAAATGCATTGTGCAAAACTGAACTTACCGTGTTTTTGGTCAGACTTAGTGTTGCATGTACTAGGGGTGTGAATTGGTTTCATGATTCGATTTACGATTAGAGGGTTGTGTAATGCATCGAAATACTAACCTCCAGCCATTATGAAAATACAATAATGGAGAGAAACATATTAATTTCATGTGCAACTCGGTAAAGTCATGTAACATGACTTTTGCAAAACGGGACGTGCTTGATTTCAGTTGATTAAAATGTGTATCAAATATGAACTGCGTGAATGAATGTATATCTAAAGTAAAAAACTGAAATAAATGGGAAGCACATTTAAGCAATGCTCAAATGTCTCTCGCATATTCTCCATTGGTGCTCAAGTCACGTTTTATAGCCTTCAGTTTTACAAACACTGTAAACATGTATTTTAGGTCCCCTTGGATCTCTCAAATTTAAAGGAATACAAAACAAGAATGAAGAATATAAAATGCATAAATTATAGTTGCATTCACTATAAACAGTGTTCATTATAAACACCAAGCCCAAATGAACTTAAAGTGAAACTGCATTACTGGCGTGTGGGAAATGTGCTAAACAAATAAACCTGATTTGCCTTAGCATTGCCAGTCAGGCTCGAGCTGAAAACAAACCCAAGATAAGACTGCTCAACTATTCTTATTCTTGGTGCACTGATCAATATTTACCATGATTTACATTTAAAAACACTCTGTGTGAGGAAGGATAGTGTTAAACTCGTGGAACATTAGGTGAGCAGCCCACGAAATAAAGGTTAAATATAAGCCAGCACATGGCCTAATCCAGATTTATATGCACACCTCCCATTTGTCACAAATCCAATTGTTTCCACATTCAGGGTTTCCTACATGTCCTCCATTTTAAAATTCAGTACTTTCCAAACCTCTCAAGAGATTTCCGGACCATATTCAATAAGGATGTGAATCAACACATATATATATATATATATATATGCAATTTATGGAAATTCCTTGAGTCAAACGCCATACTTTTTCATACCAGATAGGAACCTTATTCACGATGCAGTTGAGTTGCCATACTTGTTATTTATTACATAAACGAGGCTTTGTCTTTCATTTATGTTTCAGTATCCACATAAAACATTTGGAATAATTGCAGCTTGTTAAAGATGATAAAATCAGTCAGCCTAGATTTGCTTGCTGTGTTACGACTGGTCAAATGAGACAAGATCAGAATGCTTGTTTATTTGTAAAATCTGTGACCCTGGAGCACAAAGTAGCACAGCTATATTTGTAGCATTGTATGGGTCAAAATGATCTGTTTTCCTTTTATGCCAAAAATCTAAAATTTTCCATGAATATGTTCCATGAAGATGTTTTGGAATTTCCTACTGTAAATATAGCAAGTATTCATTTGGACAACATCTGAGCCAACTATTGTCTTCTCCTAACAAACCAGACAGTAATGGAAAGATTATATCCAATTTTCAGATGATGCATAAATCTCAATATTAAAAATGTGATGCCTATGAAATGCTGTTTTCCCGTATTAAAACATCCTGCTGCTTTCATAACCCAACCCTTATTTTCTTAATTGGTCCAGAGGGGAAGTTTTTTACCATAATGAAGAAGTATTTAATAACATGACAACAAAATAAATTGTGTCTGTCTGTGCTTTATTTCCCCATCTCTGATGGTTTTGTGTTCTGATCCCTCCAGGATCCCTGACCGAGTGTTACGACGAACTTGGCAACCATTACCAGCTGCCGGTTTATTGCCTGGCCCCGCCTGTCAATCTGATCAGCGAAAGAAGCGAAGAAGACCTGTCCGACAACCCCGAGCCCCCGACCACACAGAAGAAAGAGTTCCAGCTGAAAGTACGGCTCTCCACCGGCAAAGATGTGCGCCTCAACGCCAGCATGACCGACACCATCGGCCTGCTCAAAAAGCAGCTGCAAGCTCAGGAGGACATCGAGCTGGCCCACCAGCGCTGGTTCTTCTCTGGGAAGCTCCTCACAGATAAGACCCGCCTGCAAGATACCAAGATCCAGAAGGACTTTGTTATCCAGGTCATCGTGAACCAGCAGCCCACACCGAACCACTAGGACCGGACTACAAAGGGATGAAGGACCAAACCACAGCAGCTGAGGGAACGTCAAACCAAAAACACGTTTTGCACAGACATGACCATCGAGCAACTCGACCCTGCTGTTCTGGAGGAAAATCTCACAGCGTGCGTCAAGCTGGACATCTGGAGAAACAAACGAACCGAACACGCTTGAGCAGAGGTGCCAACGTGAACTCGCTAGTGAAGCACACTGACTATGCATATCCTGCAAAACAGACGGTCCTCTGAATACGATCTCTGTCCCGTTTAAAGATAATCGAACCTGAGCTTCATTTTGCACACTTGAGTATCTTAGACTAGTCGTGCCTTTGAAAGCAGAGTAAATGCTGGGCACTTTCACATGCTTTCTATCTTTGAGCACAACTGTACTTTCTATGCAATCCTAAAAGCGGAAAAAGACGCTGATGTCGTGCATCCGATGTAGCTAATCTAAGACCTGGACACATTCACTGATGGAGGCGCTGTGCACGCTGAGACGATACTTCCATGTGTTGTAGATGAAACTGTATTGCTGCCTCCTAAAAAGGAAGACTGGACACTCTCAGACTCCTTCTTTTATAGTGATGTTATGCCGTAAGGCTGCGATCAGTCGATATTGCTACTATTTTGAGAGATTATATTCTGTACTATTCCAATCTTTACCCTGCTTTTTGTAATCACTTAGACTTTTTAATGATTCTTAAACCTTTATCAGTGGCATTACGAAGCTGTTATATTTTGACAATGCATTGCAACATATTCGTCACATCTGTTACATATCTGTATCAAGCCTGCGATGTTTGGTCCTCAGTGTCTGTTCATTTAAATGTTGTTTCTTTTACTAAAGGCTTTCTGCTCTTGATTATATCACAGCTCACACTGCACCGGTTAGAAACAGCTCGTTACCTCAACAGCAACTGTTCCTCATTAGCCCGAGTCTCCCGAGCGTTAGACGTGTTTCTAGTATCACGACATTCCTTCTACTTTTTTAGGTGGTTACTTTAACTCTGTTGCTTTCAAGCTTTTTTTAATCAGTTTAATTGGGCCACAAATTTTGTATTCAAGGAATATTCCAGGTTAAATGTAAGTTGAGCTATTCAGAGTCTTCTGAATACAGTATGGTAAACCACCACAGAAAAAAACATTTAAGCACTTGCTATGTAAGTCCATGTGGTGTTTACTTTAGTAACCATCAGTATGCAATAGATTCAAGGCATTATTGAACAGGAAATTAAAATTCTGTCATAGTTTAGTGAGCCTCATCCTCCCCTGTGAATCACAAAATCTGAAAATGCCAAATATATACATACAGCGGGTACGGAGAGTATTCAGACCCCCTTACATTTTTCACTCTTTGATATATTGCAGCCATTTGCGAAAATTATTTGTTAATTTTTTCCTCATTACATACAGCACCCCATATTGACAGAAAAATACATGGTTCTGGTCGTCCTGAACGTCTTCCATTTAAGGATCATGGAGGCCACTGTGCTCTTAGGAACCTTAAGTGCAGCAGAAATGTTTTTGTAACCTTGTCCAGATCTGTCTCTGAGCTCTTCAGGCAGCTCCTTTGACCCTAAAAAAAACGTAAGTAATTTTAGCAAATGGCTGCAGTATAACAAAGAGTGAAAAAATTTAAGGGGGTCTGAATACTTTCCGTACCCACTGAGTATATATACTTTTTTTTTTTTTTTTTGACAAAAAGTTTTTGTGATAGGAGGTCAAGTTTATAAAATAAGACATTATGAGATAAAAAGTCTGTCAAAACAGATTTTTTCAATTGAGATAAAAAGCTAAATTATGAAGAAAAAATCATCACAATTCTGACAAATTTAACCTGACAATTCAAAAATATGACTATTATAATTCTCAATTTACAAAGGTCGTGATTTTTGTCAGGATTATGATTTATCTCAAATCTGGCTTATATATATTTTGATTTTTTTGTAAGTTTAAATCCTTGTCAGAATTACAATCAACTGAAATTGAGATCTCAATTTTTGACAGTTTATAATGATACTTTTGACTACTCTTCAAAATGTTCTAATTTTTATTTCATAATAAAAGCCTGTGTGGTCCAGTATTGATTCGAACCCACAGGCTATCATTTAATGTACAAAAACAACAGTAGAAACATTTCTATATCTTTTGTGCTTCGCAGAAGATGGTAATGCAGAGTTCAGAACGCACGGTTTTAGTCCTGATTTTGACTCGCCGACAGTTTTTGAGAAATCGACGACAAACACCCAAAATCACTGTCAAATCGTTGCGAGTTACAATCACACAGTGAACTATCAAAGATGCGATCTGAGGCTACGTCTCACTAATATACACTAGTCTAAAAACGCTCCGCGTCCACACTATCACTTCCGAAGAGTTGATCTTCCACGCTGAAATGACTGAAAACGCTTACGTTCCTGTATTGCGTGAAACGTATGATGATTCGATCTGCGTCATTTCCATCTGCCGTTGATTTACTTACATTACGTCTTCTTTGAAGAAAAGCTATCTGGAGCGTCTACAAACTGATATTAATCTATATTAATAAATAGGGCTGTCAAAATTTGGAGCAAACAAAACAACTGCTGTACAATGCCGTCCGCCATCAGTTGAATTGGTCAGATGATTGCATCATATGACTAAAATGCATTATCGTTTTCACAGTCCACACTGCGACGCGAAAACGGCATTTTCAAATGTATCCACTTTGGAGAGCGTTTTCAAAAAAGAGAAAGAAAAAGATGCGTTTTCAAATGAAAACATATTAGTGTGGACATGGCCTGAGAGAATCGCAGACCGCTGTGAGATGTTTGGCATGCTAAATATAAGTTCAGAATCATGCCGTGTGAATGTGTTCTGACTGAATAACATCAGCAATTACTTACAGCCAATGAGAGAGCAACATCCAGGGCAGCGGGAAGTTGGGGGAGGAGTGACGAAGGTATAGATAAATATAATAATATTAGATAAACATAAGTAAATATTCTCTTTTATTATCTTTTTTCGTTGTAAATGAGCGCACATGCAATTTGTATGGCACTCTTCTTTTGCTTATAATTTTTGATAATAATGGCAGTCTAACGTGAGAACTCCGGTCTTGCACACGTGACCTCGCGTTGTTTCCATGTCACTTCTCGCGTGTGTTTGGCAGTGAGACACAGTTGTCGGCGATTCTTCCTGTTGTAAAGTCATGCAGTGTGAAACCCCGTCACGATCTATCATGCAGTGTGAACACAGCATCGACTGAATGCTACCCAGATGGACACGCAGTGTGAAAAGACCTGTGACGCGATTACTTTGAAAATAGTGCAGTCTGAACTCGGCATAAGTCTCACGTGACAGGACATGAGGGTGATGACATTTTTAATTTTTGGGTGAACTGTCCCTTTAACCTGAAACATTCCCAGTCCTGCACGTTGTAAAGCGCATGGCCTGTGCAAACAACGGAAAAATACCTACATAGACCATTTAGTCCAAAAATTAATTAACCGTTTATGTGAAAGAAATGGTACCCAGTAACATTGTGTACTCCTCAAATCATGCATTCTTTGCAGCCTTTTTCCCAGGCTGGGAGCGGTCTCCATAGTCAGCACAATATGAAACCCTAATGCTGTGAACACAGCCCAAATAAAGCACGGTTGCTGCTAATGATCGAGCCAAAACAGCAGACCTTGATAGTTATAGTCTCATCGGCATCCGCTTTGTCTTTCTGACGAAAGAACAAATTATTACAATTCTGTAGGTAATATTAAAGTGTCGGAAGATAATTAAAAGGCTTATAGTCACAATACAGGTATAGGTCTGTACAAGAGTGTGTTCAATGTTTTCTCTATGTATTGTTTGTTATCTCTGTTGAATGTATGTCTGATATGATTGACGTGGATTTAGGTGTGTCTTGTGACATGAAGTTTCCAGATTGAAGCTGCTAGGAAGCCATACATGAGGATGTTTTCGTCCCACTGTGTTGGGACAGTTTCAGGAGACTCGCTTTCTTTCGAGTCCCATAATATAAGAAGCCATTACTCTTTACTCAAGCCTGTGCGTGTGGAAGCCATTTCTGCCATACAAGTTTTACTCAATCATAATTGTGATGCAAGTCATTATGGGATGTGTTAAAATTGAGATCATGAAGTAAAAAACTTTAGATAAGTGATTACAACAAAAAGTTGAAACTGTCAAGATTGACGGTAATTTGATCATTTCACTTAGAATGTCTTAGAACTTGTAATTATGACTTTCATAATTGTTTTGATCATTTTGACTCTCATTGTGAATTTTGAACTGAAACTTATAATTCAGTTTCCGTCACATAATTGACATATTTGGACAATTTGAGTGTTTGTTAGTTGTATAATTATGACTTATCTTATTATGATTTACCAAATCATGATAAACACTTTCTTCATAGATGAATATCTGTATTTTAAGAGATAAAGTGTGTGAAATTCTTACTTACATTTGGTTACAGCCTATTTTACAAAAATGTACATTTACACGGTAATTTGTTTTTCAGATGTTTTAAATGTCAATTAAAATTAACAGCTGGGAAAGCAAACACGTGTGTCAGTAAACTGTTAATTATTTCAGCGTGTTCTCAGATCAGCTAGTGTTCAGTTTCCTCTGTGTTTTTGGTCAGATCTTCACTGATAAAACAAATGTTTATGTAATTTTGAAGTTAACCACCTCGGGCGCACTGCCA
>JAUMHR010000062.1:1926362-1938216 GCA_032361145.1 Enteromius fasciolatus | reverse complement strand
GGTGTTTCATCACAGAAAACTTCGCCGCCACAGGATCCAGTGGCTATGCAGGAGGTGGTGACTGAGATCACTCGACAGGCTTCCGTTCTGGCGTCTCACCAACACCAACTATCCGAGCTCACGACGCTCACTCGGGAACTGGTAAGCTCCATCCAGGCCCTCACAGTCGCTACCACTACCCGAGCTTCCCGCACCCCATCGCCGCAGCGAGCTTCACCAGTCACCGCGGTTGCTACTCCGGCCCGCTTGGCCCTGCCGGAAAAATACAACGGCGCTCCCGGGAAATGCGATGGCTTCCTGTTGCAGTGCGATCTCTACATGAACCAGCAACCCAGCAGTTTCACCACGGATGACGCTAAGGTATCGCTCGTCGCTTCTCTTTTAACTGGTAAAGCTCTCGATTGGATTACGGCTGTGTGGAAGGGACGTAGAATGGCGTTTCCTTCATACTCAAGTTTTATACGCCAGTTTCAGGATGTGTTTGCTCACTCTGTGGATGGAAAGGATGCTAAAGATGAACTCTTAGGACTTAAGCAGGGCAGCTCCTCGGCCGCAGAGTACACAATGAATTTCAGAACGCTAGCAGCTCAAACTGGTTGGGATAGTGATCCGCTTTTGTCTCTTTACCGTCGAGGCCTACGAGAGGAGCTCCAAACCGAACTAGCCAGCCGTCATACGGATAGGTCTTTGGAGGAATTTATGGATCTAGCTATTCGCACCGATCAAACACTGCGTTCACGTAAGCCCTATTTTCTGCCTTTTCAAGCATCTCAACGCTCTTATACCACAGCCGGAGAACCGATGCAAATCGGAGCTACTCACCTCACTCAGGAGGAAAGGGATCGCCGTAGGGAAAATAATCTCTGCATGTACTGTGGTCTAGGCGGACACCTGCGCGCCACCTGCCCCATCCGGCCTACACGCTCCAAGTCTTACCGGGTGAGTGTCACTTCATTGTCCTCTGTCATGACTATTGATGCATGTATCACTGTTAAGGACCGTATAATTCACACCAGCGCCTTTCTAGACTCTGGAGCGGCTGGGAACTTTATTGACTTAGAATTTACCACTAAACATGGCATTCCTCTCGTTACATGTTCTCCGCCGATCTCCGTGGCAGCCCTCGACGGCCGACCCATAGGGTCTGGGAAAATCACACAACGCACCCAAGAGCTCACACTAACCACTGGTTCACTTCACACGGAGAGGATCCATTTCCACGTCATTCAGTCACCAGATCACCCTCTCATCCTCGGCCTGCCCTGGCTGGAACATCACAGTCCCACCATTTCCTGGAACTCTCACCAAATCACACAGTGGTCTCCCATGTGCCAAGAACAGTGCCTCACCAAAGCACAGAAAACCCTACAAACTCCCAAACGACCCGCCATCGACCCCACTGAACTCACTGGTCTACCCACGCACTATCACGACTTGGGGAAAGCATTCAGTAAGGAAGAGGCTACTCAATTACCACCTCACCGCCCGACTGATTGTGCCATTGACCTGCTACCTGGAACTGTTCCTCCACGGGGCCGAATATTCCCTCTATCACAGCCAGAGACAGAGAGTATGAGCCAATATATCAAGGAGGAGCTTGCCAAAGGATTCATTAGGCCTTCAACATCCCCGGCCTCGGCAGGTTTCTTCTTTGTCAAAAAGAAAGATGGAAGCCTCCGCCCATGCATTGACTACCGGGCTCTGAACGACATCACAGTTAAGTTTAAGTACCCACTGCCTCTCGTTCCTTCGGCCCTGGAACAGCTTCGAACAGCCCGCCTCTTCACCAAACTCGACCTCCGCAGTGCTTATAATCTCATTCGTATCCGAGAAGGCGACGAATGGAAGACCGCCTTTTCTACAACCAATGGACATTATGAATATCTCGTTATGCCCTTCGGGCTTTCCAATAGTCCCTCAGTCTTTCAGTCACTTGTGAATGACATCTTCAGAGACATTCTCAATCGATTCGTTATAGTCTACATAGACGATATTCTAATATACTCAGAAGATCTCAAGTCTCATGTCCAGCATGTCCGTGCCGTTCTACAACTGTTAATTCAGAACCGTCTATACGCCAAGTTATCCAAATGTGCCTTTCACCAAACTTCGATCACCTTCCTGGGCTACGTTATCGGCACCGAGGGAGTAGCTATGGATGACAGTAAGGTTGAGGCAGTCGTTCACTGGCCAAAGCCCCAAACTCTCAAAGAGCTGCAACGGTTCTTGGGGTTCGCGAATTTTTATAGAAGATTCATTCGCAACTTCAGCAAGATCGCAGCCCCATTGACCAACATGACCCGGAAAGGGACTAAACACCTTCCCTGGACACCCGAGAGCGAAGCTGCCTTCCTAGATCTCAAACTAAAATTTACTACGGCTCCCATTCTCAGACACCCAGACCCAGGCAAACAATTTGTCGTCGAGGTAGACGCCTCCAACTCCGGAATTGGCGCTATACTCTCCCAACGGCAAGGCGAGATCCCCAAGCTGTACCCATGCGCCTTCTATTCTCGTAAACTGACCCAGGCTGAGAGGAATTATGATGTCGGGGACCGAGAACTTCTCGCCCTGAAAGCCGCCCTGGAAGAATGGCGACATTGGCTAGAGGGGGCCAAGGAACCATTTCTAGTTCTTACAGACCACCGCAACCTGGAGTACCTCCGTGCTGCCAAGCGCCTCAATGCAAGACAGGCCAGGTGGTCTCTATTCTTTTCTCGTTTTGATTTCCAAATTACCTACAGACCAGGCTCCAAAAACACCAAAGCCGATGCCCTATCTCGCCTCTATGACCAGCAGACTCAATCGGTACTACCTGAACCCATACTGTCTCCCAAAGTCATAGTTGCTCCCGTGCAATGGGACATTATGGGGGAAATAACTAACGCCCAAGCCACCGACCCTACCCCTCCTGAATGCCCGGCCAGTAAGACTTTCGTACCCGAAGTTCTGCGCAAACGCCTTCTTCAGTTAATACACAGCAACCCCAGCGCCGGACATCCAGGAATTCTCGCGACTCAGGAGCTCGTATCTAACCGGTTCTGGTGGCCCACCCTCCTCCCGGACACCACCCAGTTCGTTAAAACCTGTCAGATTTGCAACATATCCAAGTCTTCACGTCAACGACCAGCCGGACTACTCCAACCTCTACCTATACCTCAACGGCCCTGGTCTCACATCGCAGTCGACTTCATAACAGACCTACCAAACTCCGATGGATTCACTACAATTCTCACCATCATTGATAGATTTTCCAAGTCCTGCCGCTTCGTTCCTCTCACCAAACTACCTACGGCCTGGGAGACCGCACAAATTATGCTGGAACAGGTGTTTCGATACTACGGTCTGCCCGAGGACATTGTGTCTGACAGAGGACCTCAGTTCAGATCTCAACTCTGGAAAGCTTTCTGCTCCCAACTAAATATTAATGTGAGTCTGACTTCAGGCTATCATCCCGAGTCCAACGGCCAAGCAGAGAGAGCTAACCAGGAGCTCATCCGCTTCCTACGCTCCTATTGTCACCATAACCAGAATGACTGGAACAAGTACATCCTGTGGGCTGAATATGCACAAAATTCACTAAGGAAACCATCTACTCAAATGACACCCTTCCAGTGTGTGCTAGGATTTCAACCACCGCTATTCCCCTGGTCAGGAGAACCATCAAACCTACCCTCAGTGGACCATTGGTTGCATCGTAGCGAGCAGACGTGGAACACCGCTCACGTTCACCTTCAGAGTGCTATCCGCCGACTCCAGACTCAAGCAGACCGCCGTCGTCGGCCGTGTCCCCCCTATGAACCTGGACAATGGGTGTGGCTCTCTACAAGAGATCTTCGACTTCGCTTGCCATGCAGAAAACTAAGTCCAAGGTACGTGGGTCCCTTTAAGATACTCAGACAAATCACTCCTGTTTCATATCGCCTAAGTTTACCCGATGATTATCGTATCTCACCCACATTTCATGTTTCCCTCCTCAAGCCCGCTGCTGAACCCGAAGGGGAGAGGGGCCTAGACGAGGCCGCGGCACCAGACATCCCTCCTCTAGACCCGGAGCGGGAAGAGATCTACCAGGTCCACGAGATCCTGGACTCCCGGCGCCGAGGCAGACTTCTTCAGTACTTGATTGACTGGGAGGGCTACGGCCCAGAGGAGAGGTCATGGGTTAATTCCCATGACATTCTAGATCCCACCCTCAAGGAAGCATTTCACAGGAACCATCCCAACAAACCCGCCCCCAGACCTCGGGGAAGACCTCGGCGTCACCAGGGTTCTCGCTTCAGGAGCCGCTCGCAGGGGGGGGGCTCTGTCACAAGCCGCGCCTCTGTGGCGCTCCCCGGAACTCAGCAGCGGGAAGCTTCTCCCGAATACTAACGTTTCCACCCGGACTGCTTTAGCCCACGTACCTTGGGTCTTTCCGCTTTCTAGCGTGACCTACTTTCAGACTATTTAAGCGTGTCTGTCACGCTAGTTCAGTGCGAAGTTTTGATTGCCACGGTGTCACTACTAAGCGTTTATTCTGTTTGTCTTTCTGGTCTGTTTTTGGATTGTTTTTGGATACTGTGATTCTCGCTGCCTGCCCCTGACTTCTCTGCCTGGTTTTGACTACGTTTTCGGATTGCCCCTCATATCTCTGTCTGCTGTGTTTTTGACTTGTGCCTGTACGACTACTCTAATAAAGCTGCATATGGATCCGAACGATTCTGGTGTTTCATCACAAAAGGCGTTAAGTTCTAGCAGCTATTACATTTTTCTATTAATATTTTTGTACAGCAGAATCATGCACAGAGAGAACAGCAAAATAAGCATGTTTTTAATGATTAAAAAACTCTTAATAATTAAACAAAATTAAAAATCAACATAAAGAAAATATAGCCTTGTTTTTGTTATGTTCTTTCTATTAGTACACAAGCTTTTTTGCAAGTTAAAGGCAATTTATTAAACGTCAGATTGTGTTCCAAATTTGAAATATGCTAAGATTTCTATCACCAAAACCATTCACGTTGAATTTTGATGAGAACTCATTTGCGTGCCCAAATCAGGCAGATTTGTTAAATCTGGGCCTGTCCTGCTAAACCAATTATATATTTCATACTAAGTACAGTTCAAATCTATTAACATATTTACTTACAGATAACGTTTATTAACTTTTGATTAAACTTTATTTGGAGCATAACTTGTGCATATTTACTATTAATAAGCCTAAAATGCATCTTTATGTCACTTTTATTGAGGATTGTGTAGTATTGCCCTTTAAACGCTAAATATTTCAAGTGTACCTGAAGTATTCTTGCAATACTTCCACGTTAGCACAATCAGTTATACTCAGTGTGTGTTTATGAAGACTAAAAATAAAGTACAATTGTTCCACTTTAGCTGACTTAAAGTATAGCAGTTTAGAATGCTAAAAGTACAATCGCGTGGGGTTTTATTAAGTACATAAATATGAAGATGTATTTGTAGTACACTGAGCATGAAATAAATGAATTTCACCATATGTAACTATGGTGAAAAGATCTCAAAGCAAGCTGAGATGAGTTTAAATGCAGCCAGGAGCAAGCTGGGATAAAGCTGCCATAAAGTGAAAATGTTTCTACTTTCTCATCCTCGAATAAATACAGTAAGTGTGTGAATGTGTCGTTGGCGAGTGCAGGAACTGTGTAGAGGCTTCATCAGATCGGGCTCAAACGGCCTCAGTTTGCTGTAACTGAGCTATTCTGTTTCCTCTTTGGAAATTATGACCATCTTCCCACCCACGCTCTCTAAACGTTCTACATGTGCCTGAAACACCAGCCAATGAGCCGACTGCATGCCGCTGGAATCTGTGAGGCTGGCGCTAATGCAAGAGAAGAGTTGAACTACTAGAAGAAGACCAAACGCCTGGAAGATTTCTCTCATCAAGCCCACCAGGGTTTGACGAATCGATGGCATTCTGTTCAGTTCCAGTATGAGAGTGTATTGTTGGGTTTTGTCAGCTGGGCAGTGAGCTCATGTTGTGTTATTCTCTGTTTCTGGGGAGACTGGTAAAAGCCTCCTGAATTCAGCAGAAGTAAAGCGCTGAAGGTCACAGCTGTTGAGCAGAACAGAAACAGCTCTCAGATCAACTTAACTGTCCTTTGTACGAAGACCCAACCAGAACAGACCGATAAAAGAGTTAAGGAGTGTGTTTCAGTGGAAGAGTGATGAAGGAGAGAAGGACCATCAGAGCCATCTTTTTGTTCTCTTTACTAATATTGACACCTGATGATTTTTTACAAACTGATTTCAACTTCAAGGTCTTATAAATCTTTTTTAGCGCGTATTTCTCAGTTTCAAAATACTTTTATGTAGATTTTAAATTATCCATGTTCCAGAATCAGATGTTTAGCTGTGCAAATCCATTAAAGAAATACAAAAGAAAATTAATTACATTTCTAATTGAAAGGGTAAAATAAGTACCAACTATTTATTTTTTATTATAACTAATAATTTTTCACTAAATTATATAATATAACTTTAAAATAACTAAAAATATATTTTAAAAATAATCTTAAAAATCTATTTTTGTTAGTTTAAAATTAAAATTTTATTTTATTAAAAAAAGTGTTTAAAATTTCCATGACTGTCAATAATATGAAAATATAAAAATCGAAAGAGCGAAATATAAATTATAATAATTAATTAATTAATAATAAATTACATGTTTGCATTATATATAAATATTTTTACACACATATTTTTACACACACACACATATATATATATATATATATATGTATATAACTACATAAATGCTTATATAATAAATATAAACAATATATTTTTATTAATATGTTTATTACAAATAAATTAAACAGGCCTAATTTATACAGTAAATTCAAATATATATTAGCATTAGCCAATGATAAAGGAAAATGCGATTTCCATGACTGTCATTATAGGATTGCTTTCAGACAGGTTTCCCGGACACACCCCCTGTCAGCCATTGGTTAGAAAAAAAAGAAGCTCCTCCCCAAACTCCAAAAAATACCATTTGTGTTGTCTTGGTCAGGATGCTTAAAGAAACAGTGCAGGGTTTTTATACCGCTGCAGAGTTTTAACTGTAAATTTGATAACGTTGACAGACGTGGCTACTGTGATGTGACTGTGACACACATTTTGTCCCGGATCAGGCTTAGTAGATCTGTGTGGGGTACAGCACATTGGATGTGTTTAATCTGGATTAGAGAGGTTTGTAAAGCAGACAGAGGTCTCAGAGACAGAGACTAAACCTGTCTGATCTCTCACACACTTTCTGTTTCAGTAAAAACTCACTTCAGCCAGAAAACGTCATAGAACACCCTTTTTCCAGTGAAAATGATTTCCTAATGACTTAAAATGACTTGAATGTTCAAACTCAGCTCTTTTAGTGTAAGTGGATTCATGAATATGCTAATTAGACTCCGCCTCCACTCAATCTCACCAGCTCAGACTTACTCTACTTTCACTCAGAGGTTAAATAGCCTACAGCACTTTAATTAGTGATTCATTTTGTTATGTTGTTCGCAAACAAATTATTCCCAGATATGTATTTGCATATCTCTGCACAGCCAGAGAAAGAAAATATCATAACTTGGCATAGAATAGGTCATACTGGTCTTAAGAGTATATTATACGGCATATTAGGGACCCACAATATTATCGGACCGATATCGGATTTGGCCGATATGTCTTGCAGATAAGAGGAATACGTTAACTTATCGACCTAGTTCTAATAAAATTAAGATGAAATACACAAATAACATTTAGACTGTGTTTCTGATTAAATAAAGATGCAATATAATCATGAGTATGTTTTTATTTAAAGGCCGGAAACATCCCCACACACCATTTTACAACATTTTCTTTTTTGAAGGAAATTAAAATATTACTAATGCAATTTATTTATTTTTTTTTACAGATTTTAGCTATAAATCTTGTGCAGTTATGATAAGTCAGAAGAAAAACTTTGTTGTTCAGTGGACAGAAATATTACCCCAACAAGACAAAATAAAGATCTCAGCTGCAACAAACTAATGAACAGAGGTGCTTTTCTATTAGTGGCTTCCAGAACATTCTCAAAACAACCTAAGAGGACAGGTATAAGGGTTTATTTAAAAACAAAGTTATTCCAAATGCTACCATAAAATAACCTGGTATCTGAAGGATTTTTAAAATTCAATTTAATACCATTAAAGCCTTTTTAAGATCTGCAATTCACATTTCAGCCTTTAAACAATTTTCAAGATGAGTCAAAAGTATCAATTATGGTTTTATATTAATTTAAACAATTCATTAATTATATTAAATAACATTCATATATCTTAGTGTTTTGTGCTGTTTATAATCCATTTGATTTTTGTCGATCCACTGGTTCACATTTACAGTTAAAATAGCAGACAGGCTCTTTGAAAAATCACACACTTTCAGAACAGCAGAAATATAGACTCTTCTAATTTAGACTTTTTGTACCATATAAAAGTTTTCATGGCTGTAAATGTGAACAATTTAACTGAAGACATTTGAAGGACCCGTGAAAACCCTCAGAACATAGTTCAGTCCAAACATGAATTTGGCAAAAAAGCTTTTGTTGACTATGAATTTTACCTTTGAAATCTACGGAAGAGGATTAGGGCCAAGCAATAATAAAAAAACATTACATAAGTCGTTAAATTACGAGAAAAAAGTCGAAATAAAATGTTGAGAATAAACTCGTTAAATAACGAGATTAAAGTCGTTAAATAAAGAGAAAAAGTCGTTAAATATGGAGAAAAAAGTCGTTAAATAACGAGAAAAAAGTTGTTAAATAAAGAGAAAAAAGTCTCGAGAAAAAATTCTTGAACCAGCAAAAGCGAAAGAGCGCTGACTCACGGACCTACTTCTGTCTAAAGACAGCGCCTGCGCGAGCTCAGATCAAACACGCTACTCGTCTCGATCAGGCGATGCTCTGCCATAGACGCTATTTACATTGTAAATGAAATCAGCCAACCTGATCTCACGGCAATTCGTACATATTTTACGAGATGGCTAATTCATACGAATTTGTACGACCTCACTCGTATGAATATATACGATTTATTTTACGATTCGTATTTTACAAGATGCCAGTTCGTATGAATTTGTACGAATGACCTAAACATAACCCCGCCCCTAAACATACTGTAGCCTACCAATCATGTGGTTTTAGACAAATCGTACGAGTGAGGTCACGCTTCAAAACAAGTCTTTTGTTCTGCATTTTTACTTCTCGAAACATGAGCTTTTTTTTATTTAACAACTTTTTTCTCATTATTTAACGACTTTATTCTCAACATTTTGACTTTTTTCCCCTCGTAATTTAACTTTTTTTTTTCCTCAAAATGTAACAACTTTTTTCTCGTTATTTAACTAGTTTTTTCTCAAAACTTAACGACTTTATTCTCGTTATTTAACAACTTTAATCTCTAATTGATTGAATTATTTTTTTATTTTTGCTTGGCCCTAATCCTCTTCTGTAGAATCTGAGGCAAGTAATTGAGGTTTAAATAAAACGTATACGGCCCACGGACCGCCAGTTGCCCATCCATGCTTTAGAGTCTATATACAAAAGTTCAATCTTAAAATAAAATGTTTATTACTGCATCTCTCAGAAAAAGGGCAGTGATTGATACATAGTTTAATGATAAAAGAATGAAAGCGGTGTATCGTCACGAGTCGCAGGGTTTCCTTTGTTTTTGTCTGTTTTTTTGACTCTCAAAGCCATGAGACAGACTGCAACGGTTTGCAACAGACTTTCTTTGTGTTCTACTGAAGAAACAAAGTCACCTACATCTTGGATGCCCATTTTTGACTATCCCTTTAAAACTCTTCCTAATGTGCTGAACCTTTTATTGGAAGTAGTCTAGTTTTCCCTGAGAGATGTGCCTTACCTTTACTGGAGCTGCGTGGGCTGTGTTTGTGATGTGAAACAATCTTTATACTTGTGCTTCTGCTAGGCTTTAACTGAAGTAGTAAAGCATGCAGTATTGCATGAATCATTTTCAGAGAGTGAGTCTGTATCTACTGCTAATACACCGAGCAGTGTCGTGTCAGACGATGAATGTTTACCTTAATGCTTCCTGGCTTTAATTATTTTAAGTGAGCACCTCCTGCTGCTTCAAGAGGCCTAACCTGCAGTAATGGTGTTGTAAAGTGCTGTAATCCCAGACTCCTCTCTGTCCACTGGAATAAGATGATTAGAGATCCTCTAAAAACACACAGTTTTTCTATGTGTGATTTTAATTTATTGTAGTTTATATTGCTTATTTATTGATTTATTTGTACATGCAACATCACTCTTCGTCTGCGTGTGATCGACAAGTCCTCCCTTTCTTATATAATACTTTATTATAATCTGTTCTGCATTAAGGGTTATATTCTTTCTCTCAGAGGTATACAGAAATGCGTAAAGTTGCATAACATATATCCTGCACAGTGATCTTCACTCTAAACATACCAGCAGCAACATTCATTATTTACTCATCCTCATCTGTACGAACTGTGTAGACGATATTCAGCAGAATGTCCAGGCTGCTGAATGAAAGTGAATAGTGAGTTAATCTAAATAAATATAAATATATAAACACACACACAAAAATATATTTTTTACTTCTATATTTTATTGTTATTTTTAATTATTATTTAGCATGTTTATATTGTTTTTAAATAAATGTCAGCTTTAGTTCATTTAGTTCTAGTTTGATACTTCACCTTAAAATAAATAAAATGCTTCTGTGGCAACTAGCCGAAATATTGTTTAAAATTCTGTTTCTGATCATTTATGTTTGCTTTATTTCAATTTATTAATCTTTTATATATATATATTAAGTTTTATTGTTGTTTTCCTGCAAATAAATGAATTCTATAATTTATTAACAAATTCTGTTATTTAGATTGACACAAAATCCCTAAAGAATAAGTAAAGAATAAACAATCTTAAACTTTTCCTCTCATTCTTATTTAAAAATGAAGCCCCAGAACCCAGGTAAGGTAAGTAAATAAATAAATAATTCATTATTAAAAAAAAAATCCTTCATTCAGTTCAGAGGACACAAATGATTTATTTCTTATCCAGTTGTTTTGCTTCTCTCATCTTTGCTCCTGGTTTTCTCAGCAGATCTGGGATCAGATTTCTCTGCTATTTCTAGCATTCTTTCCCATCAAACCCAAACCTTGAGTCTGCTGTTGAGCGGGCAGCAGCTGGCCTGCCCTGACCAGCAGGAGTCAGCGTAATCTCTCAGAGTCAGTGGCCCCGGGGCCCCGGCTGTCTGCTGCTGCCAGTAAAGGGGAGGAGAGGAGGAGGGTGCCACGTTTGCATGACGGCCCATTCCTCAGCATGACTTACCAGCTTCAGCATTAACTCACTTCACCAAAACTTCTGAGGGGGATCATAAATACAGTCACTTCATCTGTGATTATGTTCATTCACTTTGACACTTTTTTTCTTTTCATGAAAAATGGCAGCTGCAACTGTTTTGATATTATAATGAAGAAAAACGCTACAATGCTAGAAAAGGTTACAATTACTATTTTGGTAACATTTTACAATAAGGTGTCATTTGTTAACATTAGTTAGTGTATTAACTAACAAGAACAATGCATTTATTACACTGTTTATTCCTCTTTGTTTATATTACTTAATAAAAATACAATCATTCATTGTTAGTTCGTGTTAGCTCACAGTGCATTACCTAATGTTAACCAATACAGTTGGTAATGCCAATAATGCATTAGTAAATTAAGATTAATAAATGCTGAAGAAATATTGGTAACACTTCAGAATAGGGGGTCAGAATAATGCATTAGTTAAGCATTAATTAATGGTTAATTTGTTCACAAT
>JAUMHR010000062.1:1895227-1912449 GCA_032361145.1 Enteromius fasciolatus | reverse complement strand
TGTGTGTGTGTATGTAGATATACAACTCATTCTATAAGTGCGGGTACAATTGGTGTCACCGTCAACTCTGTTACCAATGGAAACAATAGTGTAACAGAGTTGACATTTTTATTTTTTCCCAAAGTTCCACTTGCTGGCATAAACGCTAAGAACACATGACACCAATGAAAACATGATTAAAATAAACCACTGTGAGATCAGTAATAAATTCTGTTTTCCTTTTGAAATTGTGGCAACAGAGTTGATTTTTCTTGATGTTGATCTTGGTGTAAGAAGTTTTTAGAATAAAATATTTTCTCATCACAGAGCTTCCGAGCTTCTGAACAGGACATCATTTCCTGTCACGTACACAGTTCTGAGAGACAATTCCACCAATTTAAAGGGAAAATATGGTTTGGTAACAGAGTTGACGCAAGATTTGGGGACACGCATTTTTGTAAGGATTTTTTATTTATTTAATGTAATAGAATACCTGTTAGTTTTTTTTTTACTTCTTTCACAATCACAATTTTATTTATTCTTCCAACAGCTACATTTTATTTAATGAAGTTCAGAGAATATGAATTTTTTTCAATAATAATCACACTACACATAAGATTGCATCTCCTCTTTTGAGGAATCCCACCTCCATTCGTTTAATTCCTCCGACTCCACGACCGCCGTAATACGAGGCGTCCACCGTGGGCCATTTCTTCTTCCCCATCCCGTCATCATCATCTGACTCCTGAAGACCAGCAACATCTTTAATCATTTACAGAAAGCAAGAGGTGCGAAACATCTGCCAGCGCTTCTTTGACATGTTGATGTTGTTACACTCAGAATCATCTGATGGTTTTCATTAAAGTCTCTATGGATCTTAAACTAAGAAAATTCCACTCCTTCTAACTCTGCTGTGGTTTATATGTTGACATGGGTTTTGCTCCCGAATACAGAAGATCTGATCTAATCTGATTTCCAACCGTACCTTTTTGTAGCAACACGCTACTCATTATTTATAGTCGTTAAACTACAGTCTCACCTACTGTATGTTACTAACAAAAAGAGCATGGCTGTCCTCACTAAGTAGTGTACTTATTACTGAACTAGGGAGCAGACTGAGACACAGAGTGTGATATTTCATGCTTTAGTAGCAGATAAAGCTGTAACTTACTGGCTCTGGAGGTGGAGGAGGCGGAGGTTCCTTGATCACCTGCGGAAAGATGTTGTGTCAAATAATTACATAACCACAAACACAAGTCACATTATACACATACACATGTTAAATCATGACCTCGCTTTAGACAAACTGCCCAATTTTCCACCTTAAATCACTCAACTTCAGTCTTTACCGCAAATCCATAGGCCTTTGGCTCCCAGATGAACACAGTACTGGAAGATGTGTTGTGAGAACGTATGAAGACTGATATTTACAGTAAATGAGGCGATGACTTACTACAGTGCAGCAAAGCGGCCAGAACCACCACATAAACAGCAGAGCCAGCAACAGAAATAACACAAGCAGGGTGATCAGGAGAATGGTGCCGTCAAACTACAGAGAAAAACACAAGAGAACTGCCATAATTATTATGATTCACAGATATAAAAGTAATGCTATATTGTAATGTGACCTTCCATTTAGTTTAACTAACCCTTTAACTAACAATAGACAACAATGAAGACAAGATGAAAAATATGCTTCACGATTAATAATGGAATTATTTTAATTTAAACATTTAAGACAAAATAACCCTGCAAGATAGTAATATTTATGGTTTATGTTGAAAAATGTGTTTGTCTCATATACTGTGTTATTTAATAAATTTGTTACATTTTATTAAATATATATTTAATAATATTAAACAAATAATTTTTCCCAGTTAAATGTAAAACTAAATGTTAAATATTGTAAACAAATGATGCAATTTTTATCAGTAAAACTTAAAATGGTGTAAAACCATTTGACATATATGCAATAAATGTATAGGCCTACATTAAAAATGTTAAACACCAAATAGTGTTTAAATATTAAAACATCACTAACACATATTAGAAATTGCATATTTGCCACTAAAATGTAAAATTATGCAAAGTTACTGAATATGACTACACAAAATAATGTTTAAATATTATTTAAAATTTGCATATAATTTTTGCCAGTAACAGAATATTGATTTTCATCCAAAGAAAAGCTATCACCACCAAAAGCTGTGCGTCCTCAAATTTGGAAACTAATTCACGGCAAAAACGGGAAGTGCAGAGTGCATTCATGAAGAATTTGGAGAAGAAATGCTTTATAAAAGTGACTCTGTGGTCGTGGCTTGAATCCTGCGCAGTGAGAATCAGAGACTAGGGCTTTGTCTGCGGTTTGGCCCTTGATGTGTGTGTGTTTTTGGGGGGAAAGGGTTTGTGAAGAGAAAATGATGATAGGGGACGACCCGAAAGTGAGGAGAGTAGAATGCAAAGAAAATAAGGGGTTACGAACTAAAGACCACCCAAAAACTTTCCAATGATTAATGATCTAGAATAGTTACAATCAAATACAACAGCTATATTTAGTTATAGCAACTTCTTTGATTGAATAAAAAACATTCTGAGGAAAAGAAATGTACGTAACGAAACAGTTTAATATGTGAAGAGCTAAAAGAACCATGAGACAGTTGTAAACTGATTATTGGATGAAAGGTTTAAAGAACTGATTATTATTATTATCATTATTATTAAACGATTATAATTAAACTATTACTATATTAATATTTTACTATAATAAAATATACAGAGAGAGGAAATACAGCATGTGCTGTGTATAGAGGTTGCTATTGAATTTTTAATCGTATTTGCGACAACACTTGGTATATTGCACTGGTCGATATGTAAACGAGTCTGTGTTCTTTAATTTGGACATTGTCCGTAAATCACCTTCATAAATTTCCCCAAATGCGCTCTCAAGCTAATTTGCCCTGTTTATTAAATCTGTCCCTAAGACACCAAGATTATATTATTTCCCAGTTTCAGTTATTTTTTTGTGACCCGTAGGTGGCGCTGTCCCCAAATTTGGCACGGACCCTCAGATCATGGTGTTGATAAAGCTTACCAAGTTTAACTTTGATTAATCAAGGTTTAGCTGGGATACAGGCTCGGAACCAATTTCAGGTCAACCTTGATAAGATCATGACATCATTACCTTTTCTTAACCTTAGGTCAAAAATATCTGTTCTATAATCTCTATGCGGCTCAGTCCAAAGATCATATTTGCCAGTTTTGGGAAGAATTGGACCAATTTATGATGAAGAGTTATGAAAAATAGTGAATTTATTCAGCATGAGAACCGTAATCAGGTGGACTAAGTTTCGAGAACAAGGGGTTCAAAACTTATAACCATGGTCAGATGGTTGGTCAGATCCCTATTAATGACCATCACTACAAGTGTGCCAATGTTCATAATTTTCCTGAATTCTCTTTATAAGACCATAGACCAAGGCCATAGACTCCCAGTGGAGAGGAAGCATAATAATGACGATTGCACATGCAATGGGAGCTGTGGCCCCATAGGTGCTTGGCCCTAAATATTATACTTTTGTTTGTAAATGAATGAATACTGTATGACAAAATAATGTTTAAATACTGTAACAAACATTACATGTAATTATTAATTTAAAAACGTGTAAAATAAAGCAATATTGTATAGCAAGATAAGATTTAAATATTAAGAAACAATGTATGAGCATTTAATATTTTGTCGTTTGTTTTGTGGCTGTGCTGTATGTGATGCTTCAGACTTACACACTCGGTTGTAGTGATGTGAACGGAGCTGGTGATGAATGACAGACCCTCGTTCATGCTGACTTGCAGATACACCACCCTGAAGCACAAAGAACAAACATATATTTTCATACCCATATTTGTCACTTTGAAAGCCAGCAAATCCTGTAACGTTGCACAGCAGGGTCCTAAAAAGCACTAAACCAGACCAACAGGATTCAGAGAGACATGAGTGCCAAAAACAACCCCGCTAGATTCCTCTTACATTTTTTACACAAAGATGTTTAGTTGTATGAAAAATGCCTCACAGACCATAATTGGCAGCCTCACAGAGCTCTGCAGGGTGCTGGTTAACTTTTGTTGAAGTCAGCTGTCTAGTGTCTCAAACATTTGATAAAAACAGCTTTCCAAATGCTCAGCATTCCCGCCGAGGTTTGTCTCCCGACACACAGAGGCCAAGTCTGCGTTTCTGACAGATAAGACCATTTTCTTTGATGGAGAGCATCTACTTCAGATTAGCTTCAGATTCCTCTGCGCAGAAATATAATGATGTATCACCACACAATCATTACTTAGAGGACAAGTAAAGTTGGGTGGAAAGTGTGAACACTGATGGACTCAGTCTGGACCAAAACCTCAATGTTTGAGAAATGACCTTTTTAATCAAAAAAGTCTCGTAGGAAGATGTTTTTGATGGAGGATGGAATGGAAGACAAGACGAATGCGAGAAGAGAAGAGAAAATAAACTGGTGATCGGGCTTTAATAAAGAGATCATGCTTAGTCCAAAAATAAATCTTTCTTTTAGAACAAAATGGGTTCTAAATTCTGATCACTAATTCAAAATATTAAAACCTCAGTGACACTAACACACAATATATTGATAGCACATCAGCTAATATAAGAGAATCTATCCGCTTTTATCAATATACAGACAATTAAAATACAATACTGAACAGTAAACAAAAAAAATGCTTTGGGACTATTTTTACCCTAGTGAGTATGGCCTTTCACACCGCTTTAGTACTGAAGTACTGGGATTTTGTGTGAACTGTTTTCCAGCACCATTTTAAAGGATTGCCTTTGCACCAAAAGTGGGTACTAAGAAATGATGAAAGCAGGTTGAATGTGATGTCATTTGTGCGTGGAGGATGGAGGATTTTGTGATTGAAGCTGTGTTTTTGTTTCTCGCAGAAAATGCAGTAGACATAATCTTCAGGTTAATGCTGTTTATAAAAGAAATAAGTTGATACAATGTCTACACAGTTTGGGTTAACAATGCGTTTTAAATCATCCGGGTGTTCGTATGCCTTTAACTAATCAGTGTACACTTAAGGCCTTGATATACTTCAAACGAAATCGAAGAACGAACTGAACTGGTGTCATTTCAGTTTTAGCTCCGAAACACCTTTGAGCTACCATTGATCCGAGGTGGCTAAGCAATGGGTGGGTGTGTTCTGAAACTCCACCCTCTTTGATTTTTTTCCCCCGTTCTTTTTTCAAAGTGAATTAAAAAAGGTACACGATAAATAAACCTTTGTTTTTAATCAAATTTATAAGCTACGTGTGAGCATCACGTCATGTTTACATTAATCTAAACCCCGCCTCCAGGTGTCAGGATGTTCGGAAACAGTATATCACTACTTTTTGCCCTCAAACAAAAAACGAAAAAGAACTGCGTTTGAAGAATATCGGGGTCTTTACGTCACTGATAGTTCCTGGTACTATTTTATAAAGTAGGAGCTAATTTACTTCCTCCAAATGGAGTTCCTGAAAACAAAATTATTCCTAGTTCCTGCGTTGAGAAATATGCCACAAAGTGGGCAGTTCCATAATTAGTTTGAGTGCTACGAAATAGTTCCTGCGGTGCGAAAGGCCCTAAATTCAAACAATTACTTGATAGTAAATATCAAATAATCAAAATAGAAATGGCAATTAACAGACTGAATTAAATTAGAAATTTTAAGTAGAAAGATGATGATAGTATTTTCTTGTTAAATGTTATTTGATCTACAATTTTGAAAATTACATTATTTTTTAGATTTAGATTTTTTTTCCACCAACTACTGCTAATTTAAAGGTAACATGTAACACTTTTAATTGTAAGTGTTGTACATTATTATATTGCAATCTAGTGCACTAGATTTCATTGAACATTTAGCGGTTTGTTTGTTTTTTCAAGGGTTTATGAGAATAGTAAAGGGACAGAAGGAAATAATGGCTGAGGAACAGAGAAAGAGTGGGTGTGATGAACACAATGATTTCTGAGGAATGATCTGCCTTTAATAGCTCCTCAGAGCCGCTGACATCATGTAAAGCTTTGATTCTTAGTTCTCACAGGAAAAGGAAAGCCATGAACCGCCTTCAACAACAGCATGACCTCACAGCTAAAGCAGAGTGCTGCACAGGAAGTGGAATGTGACCTTTGACATGGATCATAAACACAGCCTAATGCATGGCAGACCTCACACTTACTTTCCAACTTCATCTATAACTGGCGCAGGGCACAACAAGAACGTGTCTTCGACGCTCGCAGGCTTCTCGTCTGTAAACAGAAGAATAAAACGTTCTACTGCTGTTTCTTACATAATATATGTGTGTAACATATACATGTATATATTATATGTGTATGTATTTATATGTATGTGCAGGGCCCGCCCTGGGTTAGGGCTAACCTTAACCCTGGGCATACATGGAATAGGATTGTTTAACAAATTTTTTTTTTAATTTCAAAGAGAGAGAAATTTTTTTTTAATTTTAAATATATTATTTTTTTAAAAATATTTTATTTTTTTATTTATTTTTTTCGGGGCGACAGCCCTGAAACCTGACAGATCTAGAGAAGATCTAGAGGAAATCTGTATGGAGGAATGTGTGCAAACCTGCTGAAGAACTACAGGAACCGTTTGACCTCTGGAATTGTTAACAAAGGCTTCTGTACCAAATATTAAAAAAATGATCAAATACTTATTTGACACAGTAATTCCCAAATAAATTGTTAAAAAATCATACAATGTGATTTCCGGATTTTTTTTGGGATTCTGTCTCTCACAGGGGAAATTGTAGCAAGAGTAAGAGAACTTGCAAAATCACAGGATGATCTGTAAATATATATATATTATGTAAACAAAAACATATAATTTGCATGCGATTAATCACAATTAATCGTTTGACAGGACGTTTGAAAATGATGTTTAAAATGTTCAGTAAAGCAGATCTTCAGAGTGCTGCATGCTGGTATATGTGCTGGTTTTCACACTGAGAGACACTCACTGAGCGTGACCGTGTCGTTGACTTTGAAGCTGCACAGGACCTGGTCAATGTTCCTGGCGTGTCGAAAGCCATTCCCTCTCACCACCACCTGAAACGACTCTGAAACACAGATTGTCACAGACGCTGCTCAGAAATGCTGATAAATGAAGTCATTTCCCTCAGAAATATCAACTGTATTTTCAGCACTTGGGTCATCAGAGAACTCAACGCTAATGTTTAAATATAAATCTAGTCCAGAAGAGTGATGTTCTGGAAACGGAAATTAAATCAGTCATTAAGTGTAATGTAGAAGTTATTTTCACACCTCCTGCACATACGCTGGATGGCTCCGCTGCCAAAATCTCGATGCAAGATTTTTTAATGATCTAAAAACAGAAAATATTGAATTCATATCTTTAACAATATGCATTTTTTATGAATCTTCCACATAACCGAATGCTTGAGTTTACCGAGTCGATCATTCCTCTCAGTGCCTGGAATCCTCCCAAGACCGGAAACACATGCTTACTGGTGTCTGCGATGGTAGCCAGCTAGAACAGGACAAAAGCATTATTTACAGCTCATCTGAGCGTCGATTGGTTGATCTGATCAGATTCCTCTATACAAAGTGCATTGTTTACACTGAATTGCATTCTCTAGTTAAGTGCATTCTTGAGAAGGAGTCTCTATCATTGTTTGTGAGTACTTATTGCTGACTTTAAAAACATCCACAATAGATGATCAGCACCTGTGTCTCATTGAAGTCCTTAACACCGACACAATACACGATTGCACCCAGCGTCCGAGCCCGTGCTGCCTGAAGAGACGTCATGCAATCATAATTAAACACTGTATGCTTTTAGATTTGTAAATGTCTGAACACTTTATGAAGTCACCTCCTGCTGAGCCGCTATCAGCTGATGTTCCTGAAGCTCACCGTCCGTCAGAGCAATTATGACACTTGCAGTTCCTACAAAGTGGAGTCAAGATGGTCAGGTGAGAACAAAATGTAATAGAGTTTAACAAATCAACATTAACTTTTAATACTTTATCCTCCAGTTTCACAGACAAGGCTTAAGCTAGTCCCAGACTAAATTGCATGTTTGAGCTGTCTCAGATGAAGATATCTTGCTCTGACATATCTTAAAACACGTCAGTGTCATTGTTCAGTGTTAAGATGCACACCTGGAATATACTGCATTTTTGTAAAAGTTGCTTAAATATCTTAATTTAACTAATGCCTAGCCCTGGCTTAAGCTAAGCCTTGTTTGTGAAACCGGGCCTAAGTCTTTAAGTATACCGGTTTAGTATACTAAAAAGCAGGCCGTTTTATTATTATAGAGCATCAATACGGAAATACATTTGAAGTATACTTTGCATAAAATATATGCCTTTCAAATTCATTCAAGTATATACATTTTTCACTAGGCAAGTAATAACGGTGAAGATCATTAAAGTAAACCTACCAAAGTTTTCCTGGTGTATTTGCTCATTTGCCTGTGAATACATTTGGATAATATTGTTAAAAGACATTCAAATAAGTACATCTGAATGGCAAACATACTTGATTTGAACATCTTACCTTTTGTAGTCCAAGATCCATACATGTATCTCCGCCTGGGATCTCTCGTCTGAGAGAATTAAGGCCTTTTCTTATGGTCTCCCTTTGAGAAATGAAAACAAAAATGAGGAGATTAATATAATAAACAACCACAAATGTGCAGCTCCAGAGGACGGGTCTTTCCGCACCTGTTTTCCGTGAGTGTCATGATTGTGGTTCCTCTGGTTGAGAACACGATGAAGGACATTCGCAGCATTGGGCTGAGAGATGATGAAAAACAGACCAGAAATGTTTACAGTTTGAAGAAATCTCTAAAATGCATTTGTAAAGTCATCCGTGGTCTGCTTCGCAAATCTTACACAACTGGATAATGTCAACAAAAACATGCCATTCGGTTGATTCCCACAATGTGCGTGCTTGTTTTGCTCGAGAGCTGCTTTAGTACCTGGTGAATTTCTCTGCCAAATGTTCGACAAAATTGTAGATTTCGTGCCAGTGGTGTTTAACGCTCCCTGACCTGAGGAGAAAGAGGTCAAACAATCAGTAAATGGGATGTTTCTGCTTCTTAATGCATCGGATCAATTCAACTGAGAATTAATTATCCATGCTTTCAACTTAGAAAAGCCATCTCATTTTGTCTGCTATATTGTTTTCACCCTGAGGCGCAGCTGTAAACGCTTTATGACAGCTGGTCATTTCCTGTCTCAGCCCCGAGAGGCAACCTGTGGTCATTCATTAGTTCTGGATGACAAATGGGAAATGAGCTAATTGAGTCTACTGATCTGTGCTTGAGTCAGTTTGACTAATTGATGAAATCTGGTGCAGACATAGGCTCTGTGTTGTGTAAATCACATTCCCTGGGTGATGTAACACATTTGGTCTAAAAGCTAGACATAACAGTAATGAAAGCAGTGACACTGGCAGTCTGACAACAACTACATTTCTGTAAGATTTCAGATGAAGTGATTATGCACCGTGCCACACTGTTAATGGTAACAAGCTTAAACACTTTTTTTTTAATTATAAAATGTAGTTTATCAGTCTTGTGCTTAATATTGTGAAACGTAATAAAAAGTCACGGTAACAGGGTTGATGCTACAATCAAAAACATACTAAAATGTAAAAAAAAAAAGACTTAATTCCTGAAACTATAACGAAATAACGTTATCTATGGACAAAATGGAAAAATCCGAAGGTAATAGAGTTATTTATCCGGTCAAACATTTGGAATAACTGAAATTTCAAAATGTTTTTGAAGGTTGCATTTATTTAATTAAAAACAGTAACATTGTGGCTATTAAAAAAAAATGTATACTAAAGTTGCATTTTCAACATTATTATTTCATTTTTCAGTGTCTTTCCAAAAACAAAATACTTTTTTATTTTCAACAGAAGTTGAAATAAATTACATTTCAAGAGTTCACGTTTACTGGTAATCGTTTTAGGAGAAAGGAATATAGCGCAGATTTGGCGAGCTGTCCGGGGAGCGAGCCGGGAGAACGGCGGACTCCGAACCCTAGGGAATATAACCCTAGCGAGGGTGAGGGTTCGGCTCTTGGCTCGTTCGTTGACTGCCCCCCGGGCGTGAGGTGATAAGGGATAAGGAGGAGAAGGGGAGGAGAAGGGATGCGATCAAGGCTGGATGTGGGAATGTGAAAAATGGGATTTATAGTAAAGGGAGTTTTTATAGTAAAGAGAAGCGATGTGACAGGACGTGCTTGATTAGGTGATTACTACGTGTCCGATCCTCTCGAAACCACGTTTTTTGCAAAACGTAAACTTTAAAACACTCGAATAGAAAACAGTTTCATATTATTACTGTTTATACTTTAGTTTTGACCAATCTTTCAGTGCAACATTTCCCTTTCAAAAACAAATATATATATACATTTTAAATATTATTCCAATCTTTTGATTGCTAGTGTATATTAAAAAGGTAACACTACAAGAAATATTGTAATTTGTTCATGTTGGCTCACAGTGCAGCTTGTGAATGAACTTGAACTAATATTAATAAATGATGTAGAAGTATAGTTTATTCCTGCTTCATGTTAACTAATGAACCTTATTGTAAAGTGCTACCATTAAAACATAGTAAAAGTTATTGCACATATTATTTGACAAGAAAAAAACAACTGTGTTTTATGGTTTTTAATCTTAAAAAGCAGTTTGTGTTCCCTCAGAGAAAATGACTTTGTTTTATCCTGAAGAAGAGTGATGAAAGCTCTTTCTGGAACGGCGTGGGAGGAAGATGTTTTTCTAACACAGTCAACAAAAGACGTTCCAGCACACAGCCAGCACACTCTGAAACTGCAAAACAGACCATTAGAAACACAGAGGTGGACGCTGGCGAGAATATGCAGGTCGTGCCAAGGGCTTGCCGTGGTTTTCAGCTTTAGATTTTCGAACATCACAATGGAAGCTGTTTGTGTTGGAAGCGGGACTTTCTTGAGGTAACGGCAATCATGGGATCGGTGCCTAGCTTGCAGATTTCTCACCTGTGCAAACAGCGTTAGGAAAGGAAGTGGTCTATTCTCAAGGGAGATCCTTGATAAAATATGTTTGCGGTGCCCTCCTTTGATCTAATTTTAATGGGTTATACCAAACCCTATAGAGCTAGCGAGTTTCCAGCTCTGAAGATGATCCTGATTCACAGAGAAAGGAATTACGAGTGATCTGAGAAGAGCTACGTATACCATTAGAAGAGCTAACTCACATGGTATATAATTCACATATGTTAAGACATGTGAAAGTCATTGCGGTTTGATGCAACAAGAGCCAAGACGGGAAGACTCATTGGAGTAATATTTGGAAGAGGGCTAATTAGAAAAGTGTGTTGCTCTTTCTTACAGGTCTCATCTGCTCTGAGATCAGCCTTCCCTCGAGATTGAATCCTACACCGACTTTTCATATCTACCTTTCTGCCAGAAACCAAAACACAGCTCATAAAAAGCTTCTCTTTGCTGTCGAGTGCAGTTACCTGGCAGATGAAAGGGGCTGGAGAAGCACTAATAATAATGTTTAAAGAAGACCAGAGAAGGTTTATGTATAGTCAGCATTAGCTGCCCTTCTTCCTGCTTTGCGAGGCCTGAGACATGGTAAGAATATTATGGTGACGTTTCCCTGACACTGCTGTTTTAATGGCTCCTCCGGGTCCTCAAACATCTTCTAGGCCTAGAGCAGTTTAACAGAAGAAATCTGGATGATCTCCTCAGTGTTTATAAACAGCGTTTTGCAATAGCACACATGAAATATTCAAATAAATAAGTGTGGTGAGGTTCTTTTGCACACCCCTAAACTCGGTAAACAACAAATAAATCACAAATTAGATTTTTATTGCTTCCTGTGAGTCATTTTGCTTCCTTTTTTAGGTCAGCTGACATTTGTAAGACCTTCCTATACATACAGATAAACACTAGTGGCAGGAAAACACCAACAACCTTGTTCCTTTTCATGCAAATTCTAATTACAGACTTTTTTTCTAATTAAGACTTTTGTTGCACAGTTCCTTGAACAATACCAAGACCTCAAAACACTGTAGTTCATGATTTGTAACATTTGCAATACATAACCAGCTCCATATATTTGGCTTTTCTGATGTGGTAAACTTGCTCAGTGGTGCACCCGGTACAGCATTGCACCAGCGATATGAATCGTTCTCGTCCAAGTCCTGTAAAACACGAGTCGTAAGAAAAGAGCTCAAAGACGCATTAAAATGCACTTTTGCTCTTGTTAGCTCATTTGGAGATTAGTGTAGGCGAAACTTCATTTGAGCTATACAACATTAACCACAAATTATTTTTGTGAAACTCTGTGATACGTACAACATCCAATGTGATAAAATGTTTCCAGATTCATGCTCATCTGCTTTCAAAAAAACTAAATGTGTTTTTGCATTACTTACAGGTCATCAGGGGCTGTTCTGAATTGAATTACTCCCTCTCAACACCTCCCCCCCAAGTTTGACAACACAGACACTACAAATTCTCCCAACGCAACCAAAGAGAAACGCGCTGCAAACAGCACGGACCACAACGGAAATGTTTCAGGGGGACCTCAAAAACATAGCATTAAAATAATGTTTCACAGTTCAGTGTGTGACTCGTCAGATTAGTCTAATAATATCCAAAAGACCAATGAATCGTATGATCAGGTTGTTAAAATAAACAAAAAAACCCCTCATCTTTTAGTTCAGCGACAACACCTCTGCCACTGAACAAAGATGGGTTCGTCACCTTTTGAGGTCCCCCTGAAATATTTGCGTTGTGGTCCGTGCTGTTTGCAGCGCGTTTCTGTGTTTGGTTGTGTTGCGAGAATTTGCAGCACCTGTGTTGTTAAACTGATGAAGATGGTTTCTTAATGTGTTATCGTTTTTTTCTGTTTAAATGTGTTTTCTTAAGTTTGCAGCGCGTTGAGCTCTCTCAGCCACCGTACAAAGCTCCTTTCCTTGGATGATGAATGACTGGACGTTTCAACCGAAAAACCACTAACCTGTTTAAAATCCATGCTGGGAATCTGAGCTTCTGAATTTCTCGCTTTTAGTCTTTCAGTTTTCTGTGCTGGTCTGAGAACAAGTTTTCTGCATATCTGAATACTTTTTACGCCCTGGGTAAACTTCACAGCAGTTTCTGGTCTGCATCCAGAAAGCAGATTTGTGGTGTGTGATAACATTTAACTAGGAATGCATGTCTCCTAAAACTGTTCCAGGAGCTTACCCCTAGGTACAGCTGAATTTGGGGTGTATTGGGGAGAAACTCGACATGGCTCTCTTTTATTTATGAAATATTTATGAATCATTGGCACACTACAGCTGTTATTCTGGCTGTTTTTAAACAGATGACTCAACGGCTGGGTTATCTTAAGCTAAACAACAGTTAGTGGAACCAAAACTATGATTAACACAGCGATGTTTCAAAACAATCATACAGTAAATCAGAACGCAATATGTGTCATTGTTTATGGACAAAGATGGTAATAAACGATTATCAATCCAAAGAGTCAGGTGGTGCATAAAAAGCATTGGTCAAAAACTAAAATGACATCATTTACTATCCCTCATGTCATCTGACAATGTCTTCAAAGGGATCCAATGATATTTTGGCCTTTATCTTATATTTGTGCTTTTATCTAAAGTGACTTACATTGCTTTTCAAGCGTAGATTTGATTAAATTAAATTCAACAGATTTAATTCAGCCATTCACTGGGAATCAAACCCATGACTTCAGTGTTGCTAATTACATTTTTTCAAAACATTGTTTGTGTTTCACTAAAAGTAAGTAAGTGAACTTGGTAAGAACCTCCAAATCAGTGCAAATAGCACACTAAGCATTCCCACGGACAGTTTCTTTGTTTTATTCCACTTGTGAAACAGCAGGCCATGAACTGGTAGACTGGTTCTGAATCACTTCCCAAGGCCACGACTTCCCAGAAAGCCTTTGGCCCACATCAAAGCAGAAGTGGAAGCAATGATGCCAGGCTTAAAGGACAATTTACGTAATCATTTCTATAAATCTGGCTCGTATATAACTCGCATTTTCTATTTATGTTACCAATATTCAAATGATATTCTGGGACTTTCCAAACTGATACTCACTTTTGGTAAGATATTTAATTTTTACCTTCTGGTCAGTCTGTTTGTGTTGACCAGTGGTAATTGTTTTCAATTACAATATTATTTACAATAATTAAAGATTTCAAGGACCTGATTTATTTTTTAAAATCTCATAGTGAGATTGTGGTGAGATGAACCCTTTTTAACAGATAAACATGCCAATTCCTCGAAAACAAATCCAGGAAAGCCCCGTCTCAGAAGTCCAATAATGGTGCACCTGAAGCCAAATGCTCTTGTGCAATACAGCTGTTGTTTGTGAGGCTTCGATACTTTAACTGCAGCTTATTTGGTGATAAAACAGATAAAAATGACACAGACCTCAACGCACACAATGGCACGGTGATATAAATATGCAATAATGCATGCAGAAGAAATGACTTAAATTGTTGTAGCTGAAGGCTTGTAATGTTCTGAAGGGCCTGCAGATGTTCGTGTGCATGCGATTTCACTAAATGTCAGTTTTTCCAAAGTCTGTAAAGCGAAAAAGGGGGGTGCTTGGGTTGGCTATGTCTTCTGCCATCACATCATGAGAAAAAACTGGGTGGAAAAGGACCTCGCATGAGTTATATAGTTTAACTCAGCTGATCAGTTCCAGAGCATGTTGCATGACACATGAAAATTAAATGACATACATTTATGGCAAGATTTATGACGTATTTGATGGGTTCTAATGTTTTCGCTGCTAATTTTATCCAGTTTGACCTCAAATATTTCTTCTCTCTATGACAGCTACACATGCTAAACTTCTGACACATGGTCAAACATTATCACTTCATCAAAGGGCCTTGAACTATGTGTTCATAAGGGAATATTAAAACACACAAACAAATAAACACAATCGCTGTTTTTGATCAATGCAATTTCAGACAACCCACATAAGACTTATAAGACTAACAGCATATTTGATATAAAAAAAGTAACAATTTTCAACTATTACAAATTAAAACTTAAGTTGAATGCAGAATGTTCTTTACCTTAAATAACAGATGATTTTATATAGAAAACAGTAAATGACAACACGGTCACAAATTATTAAGTACAATCAACTTGATTGCACAAGTTATTCCAACTAACATTAACTTCAATCCTTCCTTAGCTTCCTTATAAAAAAACCTGAAAGTCTTCAATTTATTTATAAGAGTTAATGTTACAACACAAGCTGGCTTTACTTACTGACCGTCACATTTCACAGTGAATACAAAAAGGTGCTTTATATATAAATAAATGTGCAATTAGACTAAACATCCCGTAAAGAATCTTCCTAGTCAAATCGTGGGAAAGGATGTTGATTTTCTGGGTCTGTTTAACAATGGTAAAGGATAAGAGACAGGAAAGAGAACCAAAGAGAGTTGTGACTGTCTGAAGTGCTTATTCAGCAAACTTCGCATGTACCAACCCTCTTCTCATCTTTACACACAGACAGAGCACAAAACAACAAGCTGGCACAGTACAAATAAACGGGGTGCCTTCTGTTAAACACTCATTGGTATTGTCTCTTGCACTTCCTTGAACTCTAACTGAACCTAGCAAAGTGATACCAAACAATGGACATCTGGTGATTATCTATTTTGGCAATGTGGAATGTGAGAATTTTTGGGGGAAAGACGGAGGATGTGAATGGAAATGTACTGGCCTACTTTATCCAGGCAGTATCCCTCAGTGTGGAAAACATCAGGCCGACAGACCGCAAAAGCATCCCTAACATTTGCACTTCATACAGATCGAGTTGCCTTTTTATGTGATTGACGGGTTTATGTTGGATACCAGAAAGTTTAGCAGCTGTTAGAGCAGAGAGATTAAAGATATAACGTACTGACAAACTTTCTTTTGTGCTTAGAGAGAAAGAGAGAGACGGGGTTCTTTGTTCAAAAAAAAAAAACAAAAAAAACAATGCACAAAACGATTGAATTGTAAGAATTACTTACTTGTCAAGGACGAAATACAAGTCAAAGGCGCCCTGACATGATCTCTCCTCCTCCACATCTTCTTGCGCTCTCGCAGATGGAAGCGTGAACAACAGAAGTCCAAAGAAAAGAACGCAAAAACACATTTTTACTACTGAACGCGCCATCGTTACTTATTGCAAAAACACCAATCCTCAAGAAAGCCGACGGCCATTCACATTATCCCCCACAAAGAGCTTTTGCCGAGATCCTGAGGGAAGGATGCACACAAAAGAAGAGGAGTTTTGCGGATGTTGACGCAGTCCTTGCTCACATCAGTCTTAAAACTGTAGCTCCACGCGCTTGAGATGAGATGAAACGCGCTATTCCCAAAATGTACTGCACAGAAAGCCGACGTCCAGGGAAAACACACGCAAAAAAAGAAACGACTTCCAAAGTGTCCGTTTAGATTTCTTTGTATGAAAAACTAGCCGTTGTTTTTTTTGTTTTTTTTTTGAAGAATTGTTGCTGCACGATATCCACGTGTTAAAGGCCAGATGTGTTTTGTTCAAGCTCTTGATGTCAGATGTTAACGTGCAAAGGAAAGACTGGGTCGTTTGAGAAAAGAGCCCAGGCTCAGAGTTGGCAGAAGAGGAACTGGTGTCATATTTCTACCCTTTTAGAAAAAAACATTTGGGTCAGTTTCTTCTGCTCCTTGAAGGTTTCCTCCCTTCTTTGGGATATGCAAAATATATGGGTTTTGTGTTTTTGTGCTTGTCTGCTAATTTTGTCTGTGGAAGTAAATTTCAAACTAAAATAGAGAAATATTTAGAATGCACTTCTAAATGTATAACCTCTATATACATATGTATAGGCCTACCTATATATATATAAAACCATTAAAAAAGCAGAAAAAATAATGATTAGATTTTTTTTACTTTCATTTATTTATTATTATTCTGTTACGGTCCATGACAAATAATTTATTTAAATAGCTTCAAATCTTCTTGTCTGAACTAGTCTGGAAATGTTTTCCATCATGTATCAATGTGCAATCAAAATATTTTATATATATATATATATATATATATATATATATATATTTCAATGTTCTTTACCTTAAATAAAAGATGATTTTATATATAAAACAGTAAATGACAACACTGTCACAAATTATT
>JAUMHR010000062.1:1853444-1869560 GCA_032361145.1 Enteromius fasciolatus | reverse complement strand
GTATGTGGTATTGTCCTACACTGACCCTACACCTAAACCTACCCCTTACAGGAAACTGTGTGCATTGTTAGATCTTCAAAAAAACCACCACTTTTGACGTCACTTGGTTTTCACATAAAAAATTTGTTTTTTTTTACATAACAGAATTAGCACTTAGATAACAGATTATGTGTAATAATCTATAATATAAGATGATATATACATTTCTTTTTGACAAATTTGCCATAAATACAGGTGCTGTATTCATTGCACCTGACATGTATTTCACTGAACTGCCTTCAATGATCCAACATGACTTAAACATGCCATGTTCTATTAGTTATTATATGGGCTATATCTGGCTCTTATTACATTGGGCTACGCACATTATTCTGATTGGTCAATTACATTATTTGGGGAAACCCGTTGCAATGTAAACACGCTCTCGATGGACACGCATGGCCATTCCACTCGCGTCTTTTGCAGTATCTCGCAAATAAGCACTGCACTGTCAATTTCAGCTTTTACAGACAGCACCACTCATCAGTGTCAGCTCCAAAAGAGCGGACCAATCAGAAGACCCCAGAGGCGGGCAAGCAATGCAAGTTGACAAACGTTTTATTTGACTGCAACACAGTGAAGGAGGAGCACGTAACTAAGAGAAAAACCATTCCTGAGTATTGCATCTTGCATTTTTAGGTGTTCTGTGTGAACGGCCCGTTAGGACCTGATCCCATTGGCTCAAAGAGCTTTTAATGGACATTCTCTTTAACAAAAAATTCTACAATATCACCTTATGATATACATCAACTGAACTATGTTGTGCTCATCACTGTTTAAAGATTTTTGATTAGCCTGATAGTTTCCCTTATAAAAAAAATGAACCGTGGTTTTACTATAAATAAAACCAAAAAATCATGGTTACTATAGTTAAACAATGGTAACCACAAATAAACAATGGCTTAGTTTAATCATGTAGTAAAACCGTGGTTATTAAAATGGTAATAAACAATAAAACCATAGTTCATTTTAGTAAGGGTTAGCTTATTTGCATTTACGTGAAAACGTATTGACTGAAGGTTACTTCTCATATGAAACAAGGTCATAGCTTTCAAATTTGATCGTTATCTTTTAAAAATTTAAACAATAAATACCTTTTTCTGGCTCTTTAATGTGTCGTGATGGATTTTTGTATTTACGAGTACTTTTATTATGTTATCGCCTTTACCAGTATTTATGAAATAAACATGAATGAACATCAGCATGTGCTTCAATTCAAGCGTACAGCACACTAAATTAAAGTTCACCACAGTTTATATACTCTCCTGTCTGATTTGTTTGTCAGATAAGATGCTGTTTTCAGCATTATGACTGGTCAGTCACGCTCTTTGTGAATGGTCAGTGCTCATCTTGCCTTAGATAATTGCCTTGTAGGCTAAAACAGACAATAAAGAGGGGAACGCAGCCCAAATCACCATTTCTTTTCCACTTATTTATTTCCTCTGTGTATTAAGAGAGTAAATGTACAGTTAGACGGTAACTATAACAGAATACACTGACCTTTGGGATCGGGAACCCGCATGTTCCTGCGCAGTAGTAGGCGTCAAATGCCTTCGGCGCCAATATCCATTCGCTCCAGCCGATGTCGGCAAAGTCCACCCTCAGGTAACGGCGAGAACACATCCGCGGCTCACTCCACTGCTTGCGTCTGGCTTTTTTCATGGTCTTCTCGTCAAAGCTGAGCTCCCTCGACCCTCTCAGTCCTCCGTGATCTTCCTGACCTTTTGACAAGGATTTGGGCTTTTTCACAAAAAAGGCACCGTCCCATATCTCCTTGCTCTTAACATCATTATACTGGAGTTCAGGCAGGTAGTTACTCTGCAGGTGATCTACTTCTCTTCTGATTCTAGAGTTGAGTGAAGATGGAGGTGCTTTGGTTCTGGTGTCCTCACGTACAGGAGAAGGACTGTATCTCTGCAGACTCACAGCAACACTGTTGGGCTCCGTTATTGCGACGTCATCAGTGTATACAAGAATAAACGGCAGGCTTTGAGGAGACAAGTGATCCGGACGTCTCTGATGCACGAAGTCAAACTCTACGGTAACGGAGAGCTCACCGTCCACATGGGCTTGTTTGATAGCTGATGATACGTCCGTAAACTGCCAAAGCCCCTTTCTGTTAGACAGTGTGATGTTGCTCAGCTGTGAGGGGACGGCAGCGTTTGGGGATGTTCCCTTAATGATAAGATGTGTGACGGTAAGGGACTGAAGGTGCTGGAGGCGGCACGAGGCTCCTCGGGAACGCCGGCAGGCCCAAGGCCGTGGACGAGCTTGCTGGTCAGGAAAGTGCAGAGTTGACATTAGTATCACCTCCGAATCGGGGATAGAGGTCAGGTTGAAGTGGAACACTACCTTGTGGTGAGTGATCTCTAAAAGAAGCGGAATGAGAAGTTAATTGCACCTTGTCAATACAGCGTTGGTTTTACGCTCAGGCATGCATGTGATTGACCGGTAAACTTCCAGACTGCATCCTCGTAAACAACACATTTTTCACATTCTACATTTAATATCCGACCACTTTCTACAATTTACGAGGTAGTTTAATAAAAAGATAAACACGGCTCCCGAATCAGTCTCTGGACATATGGTAGTGTTTAGCGAGCGACTCTCAAGGTCTCTTTCTTTCTTTTTTTCTCTTTCCACTAATACCCTCTCAGTGTTTTAATAACGCACCTCCAGTGGAAACTTAGCAACTCTGAATATATGGCCACTAAAACATAAAATAATGGGAAAGTGCTTTGTGTGCATGTATTCACTTATGCTTATCATATAGAGGATAATTGCTTTTTAAATCCAGATGCATTTACAGCATTATGGATTTATGTAACGCTGGATTATAGTTAATCTTTTTAGGTCTGCTAGGGAGTGTGAAATATTATAATTAGCACACATAAAGAATGCATAAAACAGGATTGTAATATATCTGAATATACATGTGTGTCTGTGTGTACAGTATACACACACAAATATATATATATATATATATATATATATATACAGTAGTGGATCATAAAAGTGTATCAAAGTTGTCTTAAGACAAGAATGGGTATTGTTTTGAGTTTAGGACAATTTTGATGAAATGGTGGTTTTGAACCACTTTAAATGTTGACATATATACACACACACACACACACACACACACAATATACACAACTAAAATATAAATATAACAAAAAGGTCATTACAGTCATAAAAATTCAGATGCCAAAAATGTATCATTTTGGAGGTGAAAACAACAACAACAAAAAACATGAGCATGAAATATTATTTTATCACAAATATTTCTATATTGGACATTGTTTTTAACAACAGTTTCTCTCACCTGGGACTCCTCTGAAGCTTCGGATTGTATTTATGTTCTGTTGTTTTTGTTGCTGTTGATGATGCTTCTTGCTGTATTTATCATAAACTCTGTACATGTTCACAGTCATCATGTCTCGAGGAGGACTGTGGAACGACGGCTGTGCTGCAGGAATATCTCCGTTCAGTTCAAAGGAGCTCACGAAGTAAACTTTGACGATGTTAAAACAGAGAAAAGCGCGTGCCACCGCACAAATAGATGCCATATTCACAATTTATCCCCCGCAGTCCCTTCAAAACGAATCAAAGATGGGCTGAAGCGGAGAAAGCTGGTGAAATCCGTCTTCTGGAGCTGGTGTGTCGGTGGAGGATGACTGGTGCTCAGTGCTCATACACTTGTTTCTCGCAGCTGAAGCGATGACAGATGATGACGCCTGCAGCCAACCAGAAGCGTGACGCATCATCCTGAAGCACGCGCTGCAATGCGCTCGCTCTCTGCAGTGGACTATTAACATTTCACCATTTAGGATAAATGCGTGGACGCACTGAAACTCGTTTCTTTCATTGTATAAACTTTTTGAAATTAAGGTGATGCTTACAGTTGTTTCCACCAACTGCTTACGTTTTAAAAACTTTGCCTCTTTTTTTTTTTACTTTACACACAAATTTAAGAACTGCACACACAACATGCAAAACTGGGTTGAGTGGAAAACTGAGTATCATATGCACGCCAACAATTTTCGCATCATATGGACGTGTTACGTATTTTATGCGCGCCAACGACGTGCGTGCCATATATACGCCAAAGTCCGTTTTTTTAAGCATCAATAGCCAACCATTTTTTTTTTTTTTTTTGGCATATTATTTATACAGATTTTCATGAGATGGAGCTCACATTTCTGTAGGAGATCAAAAGTGACTGACAGAGAGAGGTTGAAGAATTCAAGGTAAACATGAAAGCAAGACTGAAAGCAAACTTTTTTTTGTGGATGTGTGGGTACAGTATTATACAGTAGGTCTACCAAAGAAAACTAATGCAGATGTGTGTTTATAGGCATGTTCTGAAGCTATGATTGGTTGGTGTTCATAGAAGCACATGTGAGGAGTTAGTGATGAATTGGTGTGCCATGTTGATTAGTTGTGTTTGAAAAAGGAAATCAAGACACTTCCTGTCAGATGTGTGTGTTACATAAAGAACTGTGTGCAAAAAGTGTTTTATGAAGCTGAAAATCAAGCCTGAGAATTAGTGCGTGGTTTCGATTGATGCTTTCATTCAGAACCAAAGAATTATGTAGGCTATGTGTAAAATATTTAAAAAAATTGTAATTTGCCTCAGATGTAAGCAATACAATTCTTCACCAATGCTTTTACAATGCAGTGCATTTCTTATTGTGTGAGGGGAACAGATAACCGTGTAAAATGTAAACGTTTAAAATGTTTGCTCTCATTGAAAGAGGTGGTGACAAGCTGCTAAAACACTTCCAGCTGCTCTCTTCAGCACAGTTAGGGGTTTCTCATTTTGTGCTTAAGTTTGCCCCATAATGAATGATAAAGCAAAACGGTTTGTGATTATATGCACCATCTTACAACACCACATCCATTTCTGTCTGAACGCTTCACACAGACTGACTTCATAGATGTAGAGTTTGTTCGACTTGATGCTATAATTCACCTGAACACAGTGATACTTCAAAATGTAGCTATAATAATTAATATGTGTGACTTTATGTACTGTGTAGCCATAATCATTCATCTTAAAAAGAGCGAAACTAAAGTTTGCAAACTTGAAGAAAATTTCAGATGTATTGATTTGCATTCATTTACTTTTTGTGCCTGTTTAAATGATGTAAAATGGAAAAAACAAACTCCCAGATAAAGAACGCTTCAAAGTAATAAATGGCTGCTAAACTATTCAATCTTTGCAGTGTTTTGGTCTGAAAATGATGAATATGTCTGGTGCCCTGCAGTAAACCTCTCTGGGCTGAACGCTCTCATTATTGAGTTTTTTTTTTGCATCGAATGCTCATCTAAACTAAAAGACAGTGTAAGCAATGTTGATTTTGGACTCTCACCAACCTCCCACTTTTTTCATTCCGCTGGCTCCAGCTAAATGACCATTTTGACCGCTTTGGTCATGGATGTCCATGGGCCATGAAAACCTCTGTTAACCGCCTTGTCTGTGCCAAGATTCATCAATGTTTGGCTTCAACTCTCTTCTCTTGTACATCAGCGGCTTTCTTTTTGACAGCTCCAGTCTCTCAGAAATATCCGGTCGGTCTGTTGAATTTGCATATCAGTCATGCAAATCGGACTGATGAATAAAGCTAAATGAACTATACTTGCATTTCCTGAATTAAATACCAATGCTTGCATATAGGACCAAAAAGTGATTCGTAATTCAGAGCTGCCTTACACTTTGCCCCTACATATATATAAGCAAATAGAAGAGCGATGGCAATTTATTATGCAAATATTATGATCAGTGTTATCAGTAGTTATGAATAAAGAACATTTAAACAATGTACTGTATGTCAGAGGAATATTTTTAACTGAAGTCTTACCAGAAATAGACAATGTGCATAATTCTGATTTATTTGTAATTATATATTTGAAAAAATGTTATCCAGATACGCTGATGCATACGACTGATAAGGCTGTAGTAAAATGTCCATCATACGCTGGAACGTTGCTGGGGCCCCGTGAAGGCCAAAGGGAAGAGTCCGATACTACCTATGACCACTAGGGGTAGAAAAAGCTCGTCCACCTGAGGCATGGGGTAGTTGTCGAACTCGGACACTTTGTTGAGGTGCCGGAAGACTGTGCAGACTGTTGCTCCCAGGCCCCCTTGGCCACGTACAGGAGGCTGCAGGTTTGCCGACCGAAGAGGAGCTTGAATGGAGTGAAGCCACTTAAGGACTGTGGATCTTACCGGACACCGAAGAGGACATAGGGCAACATGAGGTCCCAGTCACGCTTTTCTTCCGCGACGACCGGTCGGAGCATCTGTTTCAGTGTTAGATTAAAGCATTCGACCAGCCTATCCGTCTGAGGATGATAGACGTTGGTCCTCAACAGCTTCACCCGCAACAGCCTGCAGAGGTCAGCCATTAGCCGGGACCCTGATCAGTAAGGATCTCCACTGGGATGCCATCGTATGGAGAGCAGAAACAGCTTCTGGGTGACAGCATTTGTGGTGGTTTTATTGAGGGAAACTGTCTCTGGATACCAGGTGGCATAGTCGACAATCACCAGGATGTGTTCATGCCCCCGGGCAGACTTAGACCACAGGTCCACAGGTGGGGGTTGTGCTTACAGCCCAACACTGTGCAGGATGTTTGGCATTTGCCAGAGGACACCAAGATTGGCAAATTGGCCACTGGTGCCCTGTGCTCTTCACAGGTGAAAGCAGTTTCACACTGAGCACATGTGACAGACGTGACGCCGTGGAGAACGTTCTGCTGCCTGCAACATCCTCCAGCATGAGCGGTTTGGGTCAGTCATGGTGTGGGGTGGCATTTCTTAGGAGGGTCACACAGCCCTCCATGTGCTCGCCAGAGGTAGCCTGACTGCCGTTAGGTACAGAGGTACTCAGACCCCTTGTGAGACCATATACCTGTGTGGTTGGCCTTGGGTTCATTCATTCAGATCTAGGATGAGTTATTTTAGTGTTCCCTTTATATTTTTGAGCAGTGTATAAATGTAAATATATATATATACACACAGTACACACACATTTATTATGTAAGAAAAATCTTCTATTTTGGATGCAATTAATGACGATTAATCGTTTGACAGCACTAGTATAAAAAATAAAAATAAAAATAACATTGAAAAATATGCATTATGGCTATACATTTAAATATTAAATACAAAGAATAAAAAGGTTTTAGTTTTGTAAAATAGGATTTTATTCATTTGTCTTTCTTTTGTCACTACATCGTTCCCATACTTGCAAAGTTTTGAGTTAAATGCAGAACATTTAACAAGTTAAGTCAATAGGAGATTTTAAACTGAAAAAAAAAAACTACAATATACGATATAAAAATAAGATATATATTTTACTTTCCTATTTGTTGACTGAAGCACAGACTTGCAGAAACAGTTGTGACTATTATTGTAATTTCCACAATAATCCAGTCATATAAAATCGATCATCAATCATCAGGAATCAGACCACAGGAACGCTGACCACAAGGAGGGCCAGGCAGGAATCTCATCCTCCCTTGAGTGACAGAACTTCACCAGAGGCACGTTCTGTCGACAAAACCCCACCACAATTATCCAGCATTTATTTTCAGAAATCATCTTCAAAACCGTACACTTCTCAAATCACATTTCTGAGCAATTCTGCCCTGCGAAGCTGCACAGGTCATAATTTATTGTAATTTTGCTGTCAGAATCACAGTTTATTCAGCATCAGTGAGATGAGAAGCAGGTTTGCTGTGTCAAAGGACACGCTGGATCATGGGTTGAAGTTATGAAGTTTGACATGATCTATATGTTACAGACGGCACTTTAACTTGCTTTGCTTTCTAGAAAAAAATGATATGAACACTAATCCTTTAAAATAAGGGCTAAAGCAAAAAAACATAAACATAAACCTAACCAAAATTAAATGTACGCACGTGTAACTTTGACTTTGCTTCATGTGTATTTACATAATATATGTGTGTGTACTGTGTACATGGGTGTATTATGCCTATATAAACACACACACAAGCACACACACACACACACACACACACACAGTATGTATTTTGGAAATACTTACATGTATGCACATACATATTTTCATATAAAAATATTTAATAAATAAACATATATTTTTACAGATATATACATGCATGTTTGTGTAATTATATACACATAATAAATAAACACAGCACACACATATTATGTAAACAAAATACTTTTATTTTGGATGCGATTAATCACACAGTTTTTTCATATATTTTTTAAAAATCACTTTTTGTATGTGATCAAATTAATAATTGGATGGCTGGAGTATATCACTCTTTCTGTAGAAAAGAAACACTTATTTATATGATTTTTAATGGCTAATGGATCTGTTTAATAACACATAGCTCTGGTATATTTTTTCTTGAAAAAGTTGATTATCATCTCCATCAGAAGTCTGTACTCTGTAGTATATAACATCTAGTCAAAGAAGAGGCCAAGCACTACTCCCTCCTGGTTTGTTGATCCATAAATCGACTGAAGGAGAGTGTGATGGTCATGGGCCGCTGTTTTCTGTCCTCACCGTTATCAATCAGTTCAAGGGCTCCTGAACAGGAGGGCCATTTTCCCCATCATCACTCGCTCAGCAAGACCATTACACTCCACATTAATGCAGGGAATGTAATGCCTCTTCTCTGCACCTCACTTTCATTCTCCATAAATCAGCCTCACTCACTGCCAAAACTGTGAAGTGATTTTCCTTTTTTCCCCCTCTTTTGTTCCCTTTGACCTGTTTTTGTTAGTGTAATACGGTGCGTGAGCAGCATAACCTCACAGGTCAGATCAAACTGCTTTAGTAATGTAAACAAGATGCTAGCTTTTTGGTATTTATTTGATTTTTAAACTAATTATTCCTACAAGTGAATAAATACGTGTGTACTAAAAAAATACTTAACATAAACTGAATGTAATGCATATTTGTCAGTCATACATAAATGGATATTTTTTCAGTAATAGTTATAATAAACAGAATATGTTTAAGTACACAGTATGCAGGTTTATATATTTATCTACAATCAGTCCAGCTCGTTTCACTCTCATACATTTGTATTAACTGATTGTTGCTAGTTTTTCAGCTTTTTAACTGAATAAATTTGAATTGTTTCTCATTAGATTCATCCTATTTCTAAACAATTTTAAAATATGATTGAACCTTACATCAAATAGATGCAATATGAATCTGAAGTCATATAGATGCAAAGTTAACACATTGAGTTTATCAGTTTATGTTAAATCTTAGTGCTGTCAAATGACTAATCGTGATTAATTGCATCCAAAATAAGTGTATGTAAAAAAATTAAAATCAGGACTAGTCTTGTCATTAAAAATGATCACATGGCTACATCAGAGGAAACTTTCTCTCTGTGGTCGTCTGAAGTGCCGTGAGTCTGAACACAGCATCGATCTGAGCTCTGAACTCTGGACTGCTGTCAGTCTTCATTAGTTCTGCTCTAATACAGCCGTCCTGAACCTCATCTAGATCACTCCAGCACTGTCTGAGCTCTGCAGCTATCTCTACATCATTTCATTATTTTCAAGCATGAATATTGCTAAATGACAACAAATCGTACTTTTTTTTTTTTAAACACCTAAAACCTAAAACTTGAGTCATTTACGTAAGACGTAAATGAAGCACTAAGAAAAGACGGCAATGTAAAAAACAACAACATGATAAAGTAACAGATTTGTTTGGTTAGGCTTTTTAAAAGTTTAATTAAAAACAAAGAAAAGTTTGAGAATGGATTTGTAATGTTTCTGCTGCTGTTACTGTGATTGATGCAATTTATTTCATTATGTTTTTATTTCAATTATTTTTTTATTAAACATCTGTCATCAACATACTTTGCTGTTTTACATAAAAAAATATTCTGTCCACATTTGATCTTGATACAAAGTTAAAGTTTTATATTAAACTTCAGATTTTAAAATAAAGTTGCCATGCACTGAATTTTCAAACTTTAGTGAGTGTTTTAATTTATATTAAGAAACACGATAGCGTTTTTGCTCAATTTGGTCATTGTAAAACATTATGGAAGAAAACCAAATCTTTAACTGAATTTATCTAAGCACACCAGTTATGAGACACAGACCTCAACAACAATTACCACAATATCTTGTTTTACCTGAATTATTTCACTGTTATCCTGCGGTATGTGCTATAGCCGCAGGTCTTTGCTGATTTCCAAGAATTATTGTGTGACCCTTGGATGAACCCTCAGCATCGAATCATTGAAGAATATGAGCCTGGAGCGGCGAGTGCTGCGTTTGTCATTAGGCTGAGGGGTGCCTCACTGATTCATGCACTTATACTGTATGTTCCTGCTCCCAGGTGACAAGAAAACATTCAATGCTCAATCTCCAGAAAAAAAATACACACTTCCCAGTAGCTGATCTCTTAATCATAGACACACCGTAAAACATCAGGAAGGGATATTCACTGATTTAACAATTAATCTGATTCCAGCCACAATATATGGGCAGCTAAACTTCAGTTCTAGGCCATTTAGAAAAGTTTTATATCTAAAGAATAATAGACTATGTTTGTGACTTCTTGAATAATAGAACTACAGGACACTTGCGGAGGAACATTGTTTTGCTGATTATGCGAGTTGTGTTTTGTCTGCGCGCGGATGATGACTCGCACCAACACAATCTCACGAGCAATTCGTACATATTTGTACGAGGTGCCAAATTTGTGCCAATTCGTACGACCTCACTCGTACGATTTGTCTAAAACCACGTTATGGGTACGTTTAGGGGCGGGGTTATGTTTAGGTAATTTGTACAAATTCATACGAATTGGCATCTCGTAAAATACGTACGATTTAGAATAAATCATATGTATTCGTACGAGTGAGGTCGTAGAAATTCGTACGAATTAGCCACCTCGTAAAATATGTACGAATTGCCGTGAGATCAGGTTGGCTGCACCGCTGTGATGACGTTTATCGATACGAATGTCACAGACGACATTAAAACTTTCCAAATAACAAAAGACAGATATCTCAAAAATATGTCTTATTTTAAGGTAAGTGTCTTACACTGTTGTTTTGACTTCCTTAAACCAGCTGTTTTAAAGTAACGTTACAAAAGTTTGTTAAGACTGACTGACTATGGGCTATTTGCATTTCTCCGCCATCTAGATCGCCGTCTAGCGAGTGTGTGCATACTGTATATACTTCCGGTTGTGCTAAACGCTTTTTATTTGTTTATATTTTTTAAATAAAATAGACTATTTACTTGCAGTTGATCTTAAATACCCTAAACATGTCTCGTTTTTTAAATGAAAAAAGTACTGTAAAAGGATACAACTATGATTGTTTTTCCTTAATTAACATCAGTCAATATTTGCAAATGTAAATGCACCCAAATTAGCTCAAAGGCTAGTTTTTCATTATTGGTACTGTTACTGTCACAAGTTTGACATTTCATTATATTTTTGGGGTTGAATGAAGAAACGTCTTTAAATTTAATAGAAAATGGTATTTTCTGCCAGGACATTATCCATTTTATTTTCTGACATTTTAACACCATACAGTTCAGGGTGCTCTTCATTCAGTCATTTTGATTACAGAATAGAAAAAAGTCTTCCTCTTTCCATCACAAAACCGAAAAATGCGACAGATGTTCGCTAATACGGTCAAGTTTTTATTTTTTTCATCTTATATCTATATATTATGTATTATGAACTTTATTGTCTTTGACAGACATCATGTTAAAGCGACTCTATTTGCTCTGTCTTTTCAGAAAGCCTTAACATAGTCAAAACCTTCAGGGAATGTGGGTTGCGTTCGTAACCTAGACATTTTCCACGCAAATGCATGTACACCTCTTCAAGCTTCTCATAAATAATATTGTATATTGCGCATGTTGTTTTTTGACAGACATCAATGTTGTGATATTCAAATGATGTGGATCTGAAAGGAAATTGATCATAAGATAATAAATGTGTATTTCTTATCCAACAAGTTTTAACCAACAACCAATATGTTTTTGAGAGTATGTTTTTGACGGACATGATAACGTACTTGAGGGAATCCTGTACAATTATAAAACATGCTTTTTGCATTATAGTTAATTTACGTAATGAATTTTATTTGATTGGTTTATCAAAAATGTTCACCTCAAAATGAAAACTGTGTCATTAATTACTCTTGTCATTCCAAACCCAAAAGTCCTACATTCATCTTCAGAACACAATGAAGATATTTTTGATGATATCAGAGAGCTATCTGTTCCTCCATAGACAGCAACACAACTGAAATGATCCCAGATCCAGAAACGTAGTAAAAACATCAGTAAAACTGTTGGCGTGACATCAGTGGATCAACTACAGTTTTGCAACGCTATGAGAATACTTTTTTTTTTTTTTTTTGCTCAAAAGAGATAAACACATTTCCTATGGGTTAACTTTTTTTTATGTACGTGCATTGCCTTTTCCAGGAATGGAGTGGTTTTGAAGCACACAGTTTTGATTGCATCATAGTATCATAGTTTATTTTTTATTTAAAGCTATGAAAATACAAATCCTGTAAACAATGGTGAAAAATCTCTTTTAAAGCTTTAGTTCCATCATTATCCCTCACAGACCACAGTCAAGTCTAGCTTCTAGACATCCAGAGCTCCTTCTCTCTTTGTCCACCTGCTCTTTCTTGCTTTCCTCAATGAATTCTTTTGAATCGGAGGCCAGCAAAATCAGAGGTCCAGCCAGCATATGTGAAGCTGATCAGACGTTTGGGCAGAGATGATGTAGACTGTTGCTATTCCCATTCAGCGGCTCTGTTTCATACAGATGAATAGAAACGCAGCAGCTGAGATATTTGATTATCGTTACTTTTTGAGATTCCCCAGACATCAGGCTCGGGTTCCCAAAGACTGAGTAATTTATTTGTCTGGGGATGGATAAAATTCCATTTATTCATTTCCATATGGATGTCTTTTTCACTTTTCTTTTCCTTTCTCTTTCCTTCCCGATAAGCATGTAATAGTCAGATGTTTCTTTTAGGACGTTTCCTTTCCCTCACATCTCTCCTGTTCTCCTCCTGCCTGTCTGCGTGGGTTGTGTGTGCGAAACAATGAAGTGTAAGATAAGTGATTGTTTAAACAGCTTTTGCGCTTCATCAGAGCGATGACAATGTTTGCGTAACGGCCATCAGTCAAGCGCACTGACCAACTCCAGTAAGTTATCCATCTCTTCAGCCTGAGCACGGACTGCTTTATTTCATCGTGAAATTTTTATGTGCAGAAAAATAACAAGAAGGAAACCTGAGCACTGTGATTTTCTTGTCTTTTTTGTTTTTCGGGGGAGGTATTTAAACAAAAGGCTTCTGTTGTTACTAAATCAATGTTAATTTGCGACTTGGCAAACGTTTGGTCAGAGGAAGCTTGTGGTTAAAGGATATTTCTTTCACATAGCTATCTTGTGTCTTTTTGTAACCCAAATTCTATACTTACACTCAATATGACCTGGTAGATATGAGAGGAAACGCTTGAAACGTACGTCATGGCATCTCGAGAGGTAGGTTTTAATAGATCGTGTTTCAAAAGCTAACAATGAAGTACAGCTACACCTTTGTCCAGACATCATAACATCCAATGGTCCCTTCTGAACCCAGAGTCTTGAGGAACTGATAAATATTATGTGAGTGCCTCTGCCAGAGAAGGATAGACAATACTGTGAAACTTCAGAACACGGTTAGAAAAAATAATATTCAACTGAAGTAATGAACTACAAAATCCTGACCACAGGCAGTCATAAATACAGGGTTGTTCCAAGACTTACACCACTTGGGCAACTCTTGTGCAGTGGAGACTTGCCCAGTTTATCAAAGGTAGATATTTGAAACAGATGAGGGCTAAAATACGGAATATGAGCACAGAGTTAACAGCTGAGACCGGAGTTAACGTGCTTTCATCAGCTGGCACAGTTGGTATGGTTGGAAATCAAGTTGGTTAGCTGAAAAGGTGTAGGTTAAAGTGCCCCTATTATGTATTTTTGAAAATGAGCTTTCATGCAGTGTTTAACACAGTGAATGAAAACATCCTGCCAGTGTTGGGCAAGCTACTTAGAAAATGTAGTGAGCTAAGCTATAAGTTACTCTACATTGAAAGTAGCTTAACGCTACTACCCTGAGAAATGTAGCAAGCTAAGCTACAGCAACATGTAAAAGTAGTTTAACTACATCTAAGTTGGTTACTCCCCCCTTGGGATCAATTCCTCTCCTTCCTCTGCCATCTTTCCTAAAAGTGTTCGCCCAAGCATGTCGTGCGTCCGGTGCAGAAGGTGGCGCTAACACCAGAAAGCTCATTGCCAACCGCAGTAAGAAGAAGTCACTGACATTACTGCGGGCGGCTGGCCCGTGTGTGGTGGTGGCCTCATATACTGATCTAGGATCAGTGATCTGTAGCATTTGTATTTCCGATTTGTGCTTAAGCGTCAGAAATGGTTGGAAGATGTAACGTTAGCTTTTGTTCACGCTACTTGATCAATAAAATAGCTTTGCTACTGAAAAGCTATTTGATTGTGATAATAGCGACGCTACCAAAGCTGTTATCTCTCAAAAGAAACAGTCAACTCTGAATCACTGAAATAAGTTGTTTTTAAAACAAGGTCCCAAGCCATCAGCATATTGCCTGCCCACTTGTTGCGCACACAGACCTGGTCGCGTTGGTCTGAAAGAGAATGCAAATTCATTCTTTACCACTAGGTGCAATGTCATCCTGTTGTTGGTGACTCAAAAAAAAAAAAACTAAATATGAACCTTTCTTAACTCATAATAGGGGCACTAAATTGATCAAAATAAAAAAGTTTAAATAAACATCACAACTGCATCCTTAAACTAATAACTTAAACTGACCTTGATTGAGGGGAACTGGCTAAAATGTTAATTAAATAGAAGTGTCAGCATTACATGCATATTGTTTAACATTTAAAAACTATTATACATTTAATTTGTTTTGTTTTAAACTCAGTGCAAAGTAGGGTTATTATCATATACTAAAAGCTTAAACCATTTAATAAACATTAACTAAAACTAATTTCAGCTAGTTGCCAAAAGCAACATTTTTCATTTTCATGTTGTTTAAGTTAGCTAAAACTAAAAACATCTTACTAAGAACTATGTAAACATTTGTAATTTAATGACATGAAACAACAAATACTTAAAACTAAAAGTCTAATTTAAAATATTAACAAAAACTACATTCTGTACTGTACTGTGTTTATCTTGAACCTTTAAATTCGTTTTTATGTGGAGGCAAGTATGATTCTTTATGAAGGAGTCAATGAACCATTCACTCAGCATTCATTCAAAACACATTCAGGAAAAAAAAAAGATGGTATTTATAAGTTAGTCATTGAATTATTCACCCATCCAGTATGCCAGTTATTTTAAAACAGTGCTTCATTCAGAAACATAATGAGTGAGTCATTGCACCATTCACTCAACCAATTTGATAAAAAGCACTGATATATTGAGGAACAAGAAGAGTGGAGACGTAATAAAGGTTATGTGGAAAGCTTTTATATGGAGATTGTTTGGCTGTGTTGTATTCAAGTTTTTTTTATGTTCATATGCACATGCTTTGAATTAGGCTTTTCCAAAGTTTTTCTATATGAATAAATGTGAAATAATTTGCAATTACTGACAAACCAGTTGCTCTTCCAGTTTGTCTTGCTGACAGTTCTGCAAATCCAATGTTAAACCAGTAAAGCAGACCAGTTTAACCAGCTCTGCTTGAGCTGTAATACAATGTTAATGCAGTTAAAGGTGCAAGAAACATATTATTCAAATGCTGTACGTTATTGTTTCTCCTACAAGCCCCGCCTTCTGAAACAAGTTGATTTGTACAAAGCTCATTATTCCAAAAAAAAGCGAGGTGTGCTCTGATTGGCCAGCTATCCAGTATGTTGTTATTGGCTAAATACCGCAAGCATGTGGCAGAAATGTTACCCCCCTCACCATAACTTACTTAAAGGTTGTGAGTGGTCAGCAGCAGACTGTTCTTGCCTCTCTTTCTAGTCTCTGTGCACAGCCAGCA
>JAUMHR010000062.1:1821130-1836222 GCA_032361145.1 Enteromius fasciolatus | reverse complement strand
ATTTGCTTGGCGAAATTGCTTGATTTTCATCATACATTTCACACAATTATACACCACATTCCTTGTTTCACTTTTACGGAGTTCAATATTTTTTAAAAATGAGCTTCCCCTATTTGACAGACCAGTAGCCGCCACTGCTGGAAAGCTCCAGTACTGTTCAGAGCTTTAGACACTCGTGTAAAAACGCTGTAAAATGAGAACGCTTTCAAAAATAATACCATAAATAGATTTAATTTATCAACTAACTTCTATTAACTAAATGAAATAAATATTTGGTAAAACAGCTTCTGTTCCGAGGTACACTTGCCCAGAGTTTTCCAGGTAGCTTGTTTTCTTCATCTTGGAGCCGTTGCTTACTTCCTGTCATTCCATACAGACTGGATGATCTCTGTGTGGAGCACTGGCTGTTGTCAGACAATAATCTCACTGCATTATTACAATTAATGACAAAAAATATGTTTGGAAATGGAAACCGATATTTCCAGCTGACACGCTACCGCAAAAGATGGAAATTACCCACTTAACCCCAGTTTTCTGTTGCTGAAAATACTAGTGGCCTTTTGCACAGTACTGTATATTTATATTAGATCTGGGCAACAATTAATCTCATCCAAAATAAAGGCTTTTGTGTACATAATATGTATGTTTATGTACTATTTATTATATATAAATACACGCACACATATATTTAAGAAAAATGTTGTGTTTATAAATTGAATATTATGTATAGTTATGAATTATATAAATATACAATATTCAAAAAACATTCTGTTTGTGTGTGTGTGTGTGTGTGTATATATATATACATATATACACATACATAATAAATATATACAGCACACACAAACACATTATAACACATATTTTGAATGTGATTAATTGTTGCCCAGCACTAATTTGTATTTATTATTTTTAAGAAACTTGGAATCAAATATAAAGAATGTGTATTATTGATTTTTGGCCAAAAACAGACACATATATATATATATAATCATACATGTAAAAAGATATAATTTTACCATAAAGTGTTCTCACCATGAACCACAAAGTAATTAAATGATCAATATTAATATATGTACACATAAACATGCTTATACATTTTCACTTTCAGTGGGGACTAGAACATGTTATACCATATCAGGAAACCATTACTTTTTAATTAATAAAGAGGTTAACTTCTTAGTTAAACATAATCATTGCTCAAAGTGGAACACTATGTATGTGATCGTCTGGTCATAGAGTCGTAGTTTTCCTTAGCGTGTCACCTGAAGACATTGACCAGTGGAACAAGGTGATCGAACAGCTGGGCACGCCGTCTCAAGAGTTCATGATGAAGCTCAACCAGTCTGTGAGGACTTACGTGGAGAACCGGCCTCGATACGCAGGATACAGCTTTGAGAAGCTCTTCCCAGACGTGCTCTTCCCTGCAGACTCCGACCACAACAAACTCAAAGGTGAGGGGTGCTTCTTCAGCACCAAGCTTTCTAGTGCGTTCTCTCTCTACACTGCATACTGATGACTGTAGATTGCAGTTGGAAACGGATAGTTCTGATTGGATGAGGCATGTTTAAAGATGCAGTTTTCAAACTTCTGACTAACTACAAGGAGATTACATTGTTACGCATTACGTTTTGTATATTTAGCATTGTGAATGTTTACTAAATATGTTAGACTTTAATATTTTACTGTTTTATAGACAACATGAACACATTTTATGACGAGTCTTACTGAAAGTATTTAATTGAAAGGTGTATTTCTTTTGTTTATACTCTATATTCTTTCGGTTTTCTTTTTATTTCTTTTTTTAAGTAACAGAATGCCTTGCTACATGTACTGCGTTAAGTCTTATTATAGTACTTGTGTATTATTGCTCGTTTGTTTATATGATTGCTTCCGTTGTCCTCATTTGTGAGTCTCTTTGAATAAAATGTCTGCTAAATGTAATGTAAATGCATTATTTTGCAGCGAGCCAGGCACGAGACTTGTTATGCAAGATGCTGGTAATAGATGCATCTAAACGAATCTCGGTGGACGAGGCCCTGCAGCACCCCTACATCAACGTGTGGTACGACCCGTCAGAAGTAGAAGCGGTGAGTTATTGAGTCCACACAGACCGATGCTCTCGTTTCTGTGTGACGGTTCTGACTGGTGTTTGTCTGCTCTGTTCCAGCCTCCGCCGGCGATCACGGATAAACAGCTGGATGAGAGAGAACACACGGTGGAGGAGTGGAAAGGTGCGCTTTCTATTCTAAATCATTTTTGTCTCTTGTGAGTTAAAGGTTTGACCATTTTTATTTAATTTTTTCAAGAAATTTAATGAATATAAATATGGACTTGATCTGCTAAAAATTTCATGTCTATTTTTAAAAGCCTCAATCAAATTATTTTTAACTGGAGGATAAATAAATGATATATAGCATATATAGTGTGTAAGCAAAGTATTCAGACCCCCTTAAATGTTACATTGCAGCCATCTGATAAAATAATTTAAGTTAATTTCTTTTCCTTGTTAATGTACACACAGCACCCCATATTGACAGAAAAACACAGAATTGTTGACATTTTTGCATATTTAAAAAAAAAAGAAAGAAATATCACATGGTCATAAGTGTTGCATGTGACACTCATATATTTAACTCTGTTGCCTTTTTTGTGGAATCCATTGGAATACATGATTACTCTCTTTTATTTAGATCTTGGTGGGCACAAAGTAAAATATAAGCTTGTATGTCATGGCATCAGTGCAGAAAAAGAGAGACTTCTTTCTTGATGTAATTTTAGCTCTTCTATATCTGTTCCCTGATCAGAGCTTATATATAAGGAAGTGCTGGACTGGGAGGAACGAACGAAGAACGGGGTGATCCGAGGACAGCCAGCCTCACTAGGTTAGTTTCCTCCTTGATTTTTGCAACCAGATCTGAGTTCAGCTTTTCATTAACATTAACCCTGGGTAAATCTGTTTTAATCCACAGGTTAAACCCTGTCTTAAATTATATTCAGGTTTAAAGTCAGAAGAATTTTCATGTGCCAAAAAAGTATTAGAAGGTAGTTTCTGAATAGTAAACATTCAATTAAAAACACCAGTCCAAGGCTTACAAATAGTGGTGAAGTATTAAAACCTGTCTACCTAGGATTCATTCATTTATATTTTGTATAATATATTTAAATGAATTATTAATTTGTTTTTATCAAAAATATATATTTTCCTTTATAGTGCATATAGTGTGGTTTATGCCTTAAACAGGGGGAAACAAAAACATTTGGACATCTGAAATGAGATGAAAATTAAAAAATGCAACTTTTATTTATTAATGTACCATTTATCAACCTTTTTTTCAAATACATCTAAACATATGCAATGCAAAATAACCTGCATATTCAATTAAATCAGTGTTTTTCTAGTAAATGTCCTAACCCTTTAATTAAAAATACATTTACTTGTAAAACAACATTATGTATATTAAGTATGGAACAAAAATCCTGCCGAAAGTATTTGAAATAAAAAGCTTGTTGAATTCCACAAATCGAAAAAAAAATACATTGCAATTAACAGCGCTTGCATTTTAATACATTGTATTTTTATGGCTTGCATTTTTATGCGCTACATTTTAACATGGTTGTATATTTAGTTAGTAAATATTTCAAACGCAAACATTTCACAAACATTTTCATTGTTAAAATTCAGGAATCTATATTCACCTTACAAAGTTCATTTTCAAAATATTCAGTTTGTTTAATAAGTCCAGCAATAATATTCGTCAGGCAACTTTCGGTTAGTTTTATTTCACTTTACAAATTCGCTACCTAAAATTCAGTGGTTCAAATATGACAGAGTGCACATCCGGGAACAGCAGGAAAAGCAGATTACTCCTCCAAGAAGCCATCTGCTGTTAGACGTCTTCACCTGCGGGGGGTGCTCGCGGCTTTGAGAGTGAACGTCTGCATCAAAGTGTTTGCTGTAAGATATTCGTTAATAGAAATACTTTATGCCCCCTTTCTATCTGTGTTTCACTCCTCCGTGAAAGCCAACTCTCACGTGTAAATCAGTAAAATCGAGCATAATTAGTGATTATTCACGTAAATCCTCATTAGTTATGTAATGAAGTAATAATAATGAAAGACTGAAAACACATGTGTAGCAGTAAAATGGATCCATGCGCAGGGACGTCGTCAGAACATCTTCAATGGGGACATTTCGTTTTCACTTTTACGACACAATAAAAATAAAATTAATACAACGACACACAGCGTCTCCAGAACATGGCGCCCACAGCAACACTACAGACAGAATAATAGCTCCGCCTTCTTTCTTTGTGGAAATGTTTGAGTGGTGTTTGAAAATAAACCCACTCTGTGACGGAGAAAAGTGGAGGCGTGTTTAAACGTGTCGGTTTAGGGGGGTGTGGACAAGTCATAACTTTATAATATCTCTTTGATATTGAAACTTTAGTCTTTGTGACTTCAGGGATCCACTCTTTTACACTCCAAAGAGAAAGAAAAACCTAATCGCATCATATCTTACCCAACCTTCTGAAGTAAACTGATGCTGCCAAGATATTTTCATCAGTTAAAAACGAGTCAGGGTTTAGTTTGAAGTGTGGAAGTCGCAGTGCTTCAGCAGTACCTGTCTGATAAAAATGCGATCTGTTTCTCATAGCACAGGTGCAGCAGTGAGCAATGACTCCCACGAGCCCTCGACGTCCTCGTCCTCCACAAACGACGTCTCGTCCATGTCCACCGACACAGACAGCAGTCAGGAGACGAGCGCAGGACCGCTGGGCTGCTGTAGATGACTATCCTCCTCCTCCTCCATCATCACCTTCATCATCATCCGCTTCTCGCCAGTCCGGAAACACGCCCTCCTTTCGGTCTCAAACGGACACGTTCTTTTTGAATTGACAAGTGTAAGAACGGAGGTAAGCGTTTTGGAGGGCTTCTTCAAAACCAGCATTACTTTGATGACAGCAGATCGATGCTACCCATCTTGCCATTTGGATGTGGAATGATTTGCGTTTATTTATATTATAAAGATGAATGGGGAATATATTTTTAACGGTAATTTAATTGTTAATTTTTTTTTTTTGAAAAGAGAGTCACTAATTAGTGGATAAACGAGTGTTTCCTCACTGTTACTACTGCTATTGGCGTATAAAAGCGCAGTTTGTTTGGCGAGATTTTAGTTGGACGTTTTGGACGTTTGTCTTACAGAAACACGTTTTAAAGTGCTTGTAGGGTCTGTGAGCAACTCTTTTCTCTTTTTAATGTCATTGCACATGATTGACTTCACGTAGTATTCTCTCAGTTAAAGCACGTTTGGGCTTTCAAACGTCACCGTATGTAATCTAGTGTGTACATATTTCAACTTTAAACACAGAAAACAGTAAGCCACAGCTTTCATCACGCTTCAGCCTGATGTAGAGGTCTTGTTTGAACACTTCATTGTTATGGTATGAAACAGAAATTGGGTATTTGGCCCATGCATATGAAACGCTTTTGATTTGTAGTACTCGTTTGCATTTACAACCAAACTGCATCATATTTATTATGCTACGGCTCCCATGAGGATTTATTTCTTTTTAATAAAGTCGTTTTAGATGGAGCAATCATGCTAAATGAACAGAGATGTATTAGATTGGAGGTTCAGAAGGAATCTGCTGCATTTTATGGCTAACGTTTAAAAAATAAAATAAAATAAAAAATAGGCCATCAGTATCATATACTTTCCATTCTAATGCCTAGAATAAATCTAATTGTGTTTACAGTGCTAGTTTATGTAGTGTAAACCCCGCTCCTCCTAAAACACCAAAATCCATCGCTACATTTGGAAATTCATCCCTAGGTTATTTTGTTTGGCGTACAAAACGGAGAAAGTGCCTGAGTCCAGCATTCATTCCTGAATGATTAGAAAGATAAAGAAATTTGGGTGAGGTTTTTCAAAAGTAATACTGTTCATATCATGTTGGAGTGTCTATTTTTCTATCGTGCTGGACGTATGTGATGTCGATTGAAAGGTCGCGGCATGTTGAGAAGATGATCTGTAAAGGGATGTTTCCTCAAGCAAGGTCTTTCATCAAAGTAATAGCAAATTGGAAACTTTTATTGGTGTGTGTATATGGTTTGCAGCTTTATTTGGTTCGTAGAAATATGCAAGATTTTGCATCAGATGCTGTAGGTGGGAACTCCATTTCCCATGAGGCAATGCTATGGAATGTACACCCTGGATAGATGGGAGTTGTAGGAACTAAAAGTTTGAGTTGGCATATGAATTTTTTTGCATCCCAGGCATTTTTGTCTTCTTTTTTTAAGTGCTCTTAATTTTTCTTTGCTCTGGTTAATGAATTTTAACGTTAGTTTTTTCATAGCATTAGCTTTTATCTCATTTCTCAAAAACGTTATAACTCAGATCAAAGTAGGCTTTGATGAACTACCTCACTCTAAATTTCTACAGTTTTTTTTTTTTTTTTGCGACGTAGCTGCCCGTAAGATGGATGTTAATACAGATTTCATTATTTATTTATTTCTAAAGTGAATTATTGTCAATAGTAGGCAACGTATAGTTTTGTACATTATGTATACTTCACCTAGAAGTAAAAGAACTGAAATGTAAATTTGATCTTTTTGTTTAATTTTACTTTGTACTCATTTTTTACAGTTCATGTGCAATACCCACTGCTGTCATGCTAGTTGTAATCGATAGATCTAGACTTATTAGTTTTATGTACCCAGAGGTAGAGATATGTTTGGTACTGTCAGATACATTCATGTTTTTGTCTTTTTAAATCTGGATTATTATCTTTTTTTTTTTTCCTTTGGCTTATACTGTCAATGTTACATAACCCGTCTTACCAAAAACAAAAATCTGTGGCTGTTGTTAGCAAGTTAGCCACTGGACTTTAATCAATCTGGTAAGTCTGATTCAAAGACATCTGTAAAATATCTTGAAAAACCAATGTGTTAAGGTTTGGTGCTGGTATGTAATATTTGCTAGCGATGCCAGGCCTACAGTTAGTTATAAATTGCTAGCTCTGTGTGTGCTAAAAGGCATACAGACACTGAAAAGTGCACTACTACAGAGAATGCATTGGGATCTTATGATACCAATTGTACATGTACTGCAAATAAACACCAGTTTGAATCAGAACGGTCTGCTCCTTTGTCTTATTGCCTTTCCACCACCGTTTAATGTACTGGGTTCTGCAGGTAAGTTACCAATTAAAGGCCACAACTAAAGGAATTAACTAAATGAAGCGCGTGTCATTTTCTTGACTTTTTTTTTTTGTTTTTGTTTTTTTGCTTCATCAGAATGCATGTTTGGCCCTTGCTTTAACACAATTTATATATAAATTGATTTATTTATTTATTTTAGATCAGCCTCAAAGTTGGAAACATTATTCATGTTTATGTCTAAAGCAAACAATGCTTTTTTGGAAAATATGTATTTTATGTCAAACAAATGAGGGGAAAAAAAAAGTATTTGTGCATTTTTCATATATTTTTATAATTCTTTTAAGTTGTACTTTTTAACATTTTAACTTCACATCAGCAATGATCTGCCAAGGCATTCAAAAGAGACCAGACTTGAGTTTGTGCTCCGAAAGACAAACCAATCAAACCCTCTGACGGCTGAAGTTAAGAACATTCATTTTTAGGTCTATGCTCAGAAAGTGGTTCATGAATCATAATATTCCCCTAAATTTAATGTCATTAAATCTCCTGAAATTAGTGTTTCATAAATCTATAATACATTCATTTCATGAGAACAAAAGTTTCAACTTAAAAAAAAAAAAAAAATTCAGAAAACCTTTATACTGAATAATGTATTATGAGTTGATCTGTGTTTTTCCCAGTGGCGTTACTGAATTGAATGGCTGAGTAATTACTACTGTGAGTATAAGAATAATGAAAGAATCCCCATCACACGCCACAAACCGTGAAAAGTCAGGTGATCAAACTCCAGCAAAGGAACAAATCACGCTTCATGACAAACCATCATGAAGTACATTCTTTTCAGTTCGTTTAATTTAGTTCTTTGTGAATAATTACATACCACCACAGCGACACATTTCAGCACAGCACAAAGTCTAATCGTCATGTATGACCGCAGTATAATACTCTAATCGTGATGTATAACATCCTCACACTCTAAATATGCGTTAAAGTCCTTTGTAAAAGCTGTCGTTCTAGTAAAATCCAAATAATTGATAATAGTTGATTGATGACTGAAACGTGTTGAGCAGCAAAAAGCACTTTGCTTGAGGGCACAGTGGTGATGTCCAGTTTCTGGGTCTCTTCTTCTTGAGATTGAACCTGAAACATTCATGTTAGCAGCCTGGAGAATTAACCATTAGGCTACAGCCTTCGTGCTAGTATATAATTGAACCTACCTACAAAATCTATGACAGTATTTGACCACTCACATCCACAGAGCGTTTCTAGCCTTTCTATACACTTAGACAGTGTAAAATAAATATAATAATAGATCCATTGACAGTCACATTTCAAACTTTTTTTCTTTTTTCAATGAAAGTGGCACTGACGGTCGTGAAATATCACTGAATATGCAAGAAAACGTTCTCAATGCCAAGATTTGGAGCTGTTTTTGTCAAAATGCGTGCATTACAAATTTTTGTGAGGCAGTGAATTCACCCAAAAAATGAACATTTGCTCGAAATGTCCTCACACTCAAGTCATCCAAGATGAAGATTTAGAGGAATAGCATTGTGTCAGTGTCTTGACAACAGATGTTCTGCAGTGAATGGGTGCCGTCAGAATAAGAGTCCAAACAGCTGATAAAAAATCATCATGAAGCGAAAAGATGCTTGTAAGAAATGAATTGATAATTAACACATTTTTAACTTCAAACCGCTACTTCTGGCTAAAATATGAGTCCATAATAACACTTCTTTCAGTGAGCAAGTTGGTTTGTTTGAATCAGGAGAAAAGTTTACAAGAAAAAACATTCTAAAACAGCTCTAAACAAATGTGTGGCTTGAGTTTGGTGTGATAGACGAAAGGAGATGGACTTTACAAAGGAGGAAGCGTTATTATGGACTCATATTTTGACGATGAAGTGATACAATACTAATTTTTTTGTCTTCTCAAGATGTCACCTGCTGGACTGGAGGGCTGTGGATTATTGCGATGTTTCACATCCGTTGCTGAGACACTGATGCAATGCTACATTTCTCCAAATCTGATGAAGAAAGAAAATTTTCAGTTGAGTTTTCTGCTGTAATCGTCATTGATATCATTCAGACCGGGAACTCTGAACATGCAAAAGATGCACGATATCACTTGAACTGATTTCAGAACCAGATTCAGACGTTCCGTTTGTTTCTGTGTCACCTGGAGCTTCCAGAGAGAAACCGCTTCACAATGACAGGTTTAAGATGGCTTGATGGGAACGTTGTCCTCGGAAAAGTAACCAGCAGAATTAGTGTGACAGTGGAAGGCCTTTTTAGTTGAGTTTTAAGTCTGATTTGATAAACACAAACATAAAAAATAATAAATAAAATTGGCAGGATTCGTGGAGACGCCTGAGAGCTCTGGTCCTCACGTCTCTGGGTGTGTTTATTTCTGCATTAAATGTCACTGGTGCGGCTTCCAAGAGCCAGATCCCCCAGCGTGGAGAAGAAGTCTTCCATCTCCTTCTCAAGGAGGCGATTGCGGTTTTCTGCATCCTCACGGGCCCGTTCAGAGTTCCTCAATTTGATCTCAAGCATTCGTTTTCTTTTTCTCTCCTGTTCCATCTCTTGCTCGAGTCTCTCCATCTGCGCACACAGGGCTGAACTCGACTCTTCCAGCCTGCAGAGGGCACGACACAGACACGTGAGAAACCAGATACAGGTATCACAGCGATTGATTTGTAAAGACTGGACAGGCTAATTATTTGATTCTACTGACAGTAAAAAAAACAGTACATTTATTTGTACAACTAATTCTAGTGGTGGGATGAAGGAAACAATATACTAAAACCAGGATTATAATTTACTTCGGTCAAAACATAAAAATAAATTGGTCTTTAAACAAGAAATTTACCAACACTACAGTGAGTTTAAAAAAGCACTGAAGCTGGCAGTAAATATTTTAAGTGAAACACATTTCAGGACAGAATGTGTTTGTAAACAAAGTTTCTCTTACAATTATTAGCAGATGATAATGTTTCATAAAACCTCCACATTATTCCCCAAAAATTGGAGAAAGTTTATTTTATTTATTATATAATATTTTTCTCAGGTCTTGATAGAAAAATGCTGTTCTATTTAAAATTAAAATAACAAAGTACACGTTTTCTTCCTAATATGACGTGTTTTATATGTATATAAATACAGGGGGGCATTTATATGGATACACCTTAATAAAATGGCCACCACGGTCACCACCCATCTTGAAAGGTTTCCTCCATCACATATACTAATGTGCCGCAAACAGGAAGTTAATATCACCAACCATTCCATTTTATTAAGGTGTATCCTTATAAATGGCCCACCCTGTATATATATGTAGCCTACATATTTATAAACTGAACCTGAATAAATGTATTAATATGTAGTATGTATATATATGTATAGTGTGTGTGTAGTGTAGTGTGTATATATTTCTCACATAGTATACACAAGTGTTTGTACATGAAATTATGTACATGTTTTCTTTTAAAAGGTTGTATTATTTCTGCTCCTGACATAAAGGAACAGTTTATGAAAATTCTGTCTTCATTTTACTTCATTTCCAATATAATTGTCAGAATGTTGGTAACCAAACCATTGACGGTAGCCATAGTATGGATATTTTTATATGTGTGAGAAACAAATTTGCCTGACCTTTACTAGAAACTAGTCCTACCCGAACAGAGCTTAAAAAGGGGTCATGTGATGCGATTTCAAGTTTTCCTTTGTCTTTGGAGTGTATTAATTACTCATAATCTTGCTGTAGTACTGTTGTCATTTTTAAACCATTTCAACCATGCTTGTCGTTTAAAAAAACACCGGCCTTACTGTTTAATTCTAGATTCATAAGTCTGTTTCTGCTTCCTCAGCTCTTCTTTCAGTTCTGCCACGGCGCTGACCAGAGACGAAGGGCTTTCGTCTGCATCTCCATCTTCATCCACGACTCTAATGATCGGTGCGGAGCTCCCATTGTCACTGCTAAACAATCCGCTCGAGCGCTTCTCCACAGCATCCTGCTCATCTTCCCCGGGCTTAGCTTCCTCCTCGCTCCGTTCTTCTGGAGCACTCGGCCCGTCTTCTGTCCCCAGCGGCTCACCTCCAGAGTCTGTGACTGAGATCTCACAGGACGAGGAGGACCACGGCGTGCTGTCCATACTTAGCACGCTGCCCAGACTCGAGGAAGAAGTGACGTTATCATAAGTAGACAATCTCTGAGAGGAGCCTGAGTCCCTGGAGCGCTCGCCGGACGAGGTTCGGCGGTGTCCCCTTAGTGAGGACAGACCATTCATTAACCAGTTTCCACCATCCACTGCGGAGGCTCCTTTGGCCGAGGAACCTTTGAAGGTATATTTCCATCCAGGAATCGTCTTGGCTTGCTTACTTGGGCTGATGGCTGTCTCTCCCTTTCCCTGAGGTGGGGGCTTAGAGGCTAAAGCGGCATCTGTAGATGGGCAGGTGTTGAGATCCTCCTCAGAGATCCAGTCCACCAGGTTGGACTGCTGAAGTTGCTGGCTTTGGTCCTTGAGCTCCACCTGGTTCTGTGATGTTTCGGAGTCTTTTTCAATGTACAGGCGCTCGTGTTTGCTGATGAGCAGCGTCATGAGATGCTGAACAAGGGAGGTACCTATAAAACACACACACACACACACACACACGCACACACACACACACACACACACACACACAATGCTGTATTACATCAACCTCATCTATACGTGATGTTTAAATCATAAATTAGGATGAAAGTCCTTAAATAAATGGGTAAGAGAAAGCTTTCACTCAGAAATAGTCAATTTCACAAAAAACATTACAAAGAACTAGTATTAGTTCAATAATACTAGTGAAATCAGTAGATTTTTTTTTCATAGGGGTCTTACTCGGGAGCCCGAATTCTGTCTGATTGAGATAAAATGGCAAGAAAAACTGGCTAGTGGATTTTGCATGATGAGCCACTCCCCGTGTACATGGGTATAAATTAATGGTTCTCTGCTCCCTCTTCCTCCCGACCTGGTTCCTTTCCTCTGGGAGCAGCATGAGGAGCTGATGAATTCGTGAAAGGCCTCTTTTTCAGAGAAAATCGGAAAAAACAAGGTTGCTTTATTAGCTGATCATAGCAACTGACTTCCCTCTCCTGATGCAGTTCCTCTGGAAGGTGATGTCCATTCTTGTGGCCAAAGAATGCTATCTATGGGTCAACCTTACCGAGATGAGAGACGTTGACAAAGTGTGCTTTCTTGACACTCCCATCTCCCAGGCTGGGCTATTCTGTTAGGCCAGCAGTACAAAAGCAGGCTGAAGCTATCCAGCATCATGGTAGTTGAATGCCAGTTCTACTGCTGGTGGCAGATCACATAAGTCACGTTCCATCTAGGAGTCACACGTGAAAGTTTCTAAAGATCCAGACATGGCGGACTTAAGTGATGTGCCACCAGATGTGGTGAACACTATCATTGAGGCTGGAGCTCCCTCTGTGAGGCAAGCCTATGCACTGAAGTTGAGTCTGTTCGCTATCTCTGACCCCAAAGAGACTCACCAAGAAGACCCAGAAGATGTGCGATAAAAGTAGTGCTGTCTTTCTTGCAAGAAAATTTAAATCGTAGGCCGTCACCCTCCACCTTGAAAGTGTATGTGGCTGATATCACAGCATGGCTGGTCCCTGAGAAAGCATGATTTCATCATGAGGTTTCTGAGGGGTCATCCTTAGCGATCTCTGGTTCCCATCCTAGGTCCCTCTACTGTCCTGCCTGGCTGGGGTCCATTTGAGCCACTGGATTGAGTTGAGCTTAAATTTCTGTCTGCTAAGACAGCACGCCTGACTACGCCACGTCCAACAAGAGGGTCGGGGACCTCCAAGCATTTTCAGTGAGCGAAGAGTGCCTTGTGTTTGGGCCAGGCTATTCTGACATGGTCCTGAGACCCCAGCTTGGATATGTTCCCAAGGTTCCCACCATGCCTATCCACGGTCGGGTGGTGAATCTGCAAGCACTGCCCTCAGAGGGGTTGCTGTGTCCTGTAAGAGCACTTTGCATATACGTGGAACGCACACGTATCAAAAAAAAGTATCAAAGTATCAAAAGCTTGGAGCCGCTCTTTGACTCTTACAGATAGGGAACGTCTCGATTATGTACGTAATCCTTGGAGGGAATAGATATTTGATGTCCCTGTGCCACAACCTGGAAACATCGCTGGTTGCCAGGAACATCTTGCCACCTGCCTCTTTATATCTGCATGCAAAGGGAGTGGCTGAGCATGCAAAATCTACTAGCCAATTTTTACCTGCATTTTCTCCAAATCAAAGAGGATTCAAAGAGTAAGAACCTGATGTCATCATGACATAATGTCTCTGATCCCTCCATTAGGGATCAAAGGTTATGTAAGTAACTGAAATGTTGATTAACATTATGATATTTACAGAAGAATGGTGCTCTGGGTCAAAACTGCATTGTTGTGAGGAACAAATTGGTGTATAAGAGTAAAATGCACTGCAAAAACAAAATATTAAAGTATCTTTACAAGAAATATTGTTTCAGTCTTTCTACTTAAAATTTTGTGATGTATTTAGTTTTTTACTTACCTTTTTTTGTAAATATTTATGAAATTCAGTACCGATTTCTGAGTACTACTGTCTAACATATTCAACATGAAATTTTATAATACAAGTTGCAGCACAATTCAGATGTGAAAAAATCCCACAACTTTCATTTAGCTTCTTCTTTTACAAATTTGGAAACACATAACCATCAAAATAGAAAAATAGTTTGTAAATTTAAATGTGTAAATAAATAAGGGCCAAAAACTGAACTGTAATACACAGAACATTCTAAAAACATGAAAACATTCGATATACTGTATATGTGTGGTTATGTTTAATCTTCAAAGTTTAATTATACACGCTTACATTTTTAGTAGTGCGTAGATTATGATTGCATTTATGCCACAAAAAAGGCTACATTCACCACAGCTGGTCCAGCTGTCCTACAGGTGTCTAGTTTTACAAAGTAATTCAATGATAAGTGCTTACCTTCCATAATAGCTACTGGATCCTCCATTTTGGGACGGAGGATATTTGGTCCAAACACGGTGGCCAGGTTCTGCACACCCATTTTGTTTTCATTTGAGTGAGACTGCACCTCATCCAGAAATCTAGAACGACAGAGCTCCCTTTCAGCACTGAAGCATGAAAACGACTGACAGAAAAAAAGTGATTATGTTGGACATACTTGCATATATATTTCAGAAGGTTGTAATTGGCAGCTGGAAGGGTCGTCACTAGCTTCCCTAATTCTTGTATTCCCTGTGGAAACATGAAGTCATTGAAGCAACCAAAAAACATCTTGTGCTTCGAATTCAAGTGAAAATATTGACGGTTAATTTTATATTTAAAAAAAATCAGCTCTCTCTAAAAGATTTTTCTAGAAACACAGATTATGTGAATAATGTAATCTGGGAATTAAATTTTGACTTGCATCCTCTGCATCTGTGCATCTCATCATGTCAGCCGTGAAATATGTGGGAGGAACATTGGCTTGCAAACCCCATACTGACTGACTTTCTGTTTTATGAGCACACAAACATGCATTTCGACAACATAACTGCTGAAATATTACATACTAATACCAGCATAAACGGTTTTTGTTGCGCAGCCCTGTATATTCATGTGATAATTGATTAAGCTTGTTCCAGCACAGCAGCTGCGTGCTTTGGATTCATTTTTCAAAAACAGCAAATGTCCAAAAGTCTGTTCAACACATCAGATGGGCCATTATTGTTGTCATCAAAGTATTATTTTCCTATTTTTGATTTATGGAATTCTTATCGTTCGGTTTAGGACTATAAACCTAATGTAACCTATATATACAGGGTGGGCCATTTATAAGGATACACCTTAATAAAATGGAATGGTTGGTGATATTAACTTCCTGTTTG
>JAUMHR010000062.1:1785535-1798172 GCA_032361145.1 Enteromius fasciolatus | reverse complement strand
TTATTTATACTTGATAGTTCAAGCTACCTCATAGAAGTGCTCTGTTTGTTAACAGAGTTGTATGTTAAAATAAGTTGGATTAAATAAAAAAATAATGAACATCCTATCTGTTTCTTTGCCCTTCTTTATGCTTTCTTTATGTATTATAGAAGTATCGGATCGGGACTCTATATCGGCAGATACTCAAAATCAAATGACTAATCAAATGAAAAAAACCTGATTGGGACATCCCTACCAAAAACTTTGAGTAAATGAGACACTGCGTCCGGAAACGCTATGGGAACGCCTACTGCGTGACGACTCTGAATCTGCTGTACTAATCTCCAATGAATGGGCGCAACGTCAGGGCGGGTGACGTTAGACCAGGAAGTATATGAGGCACATGGTGCCTGCCAGCGTCAGCTTACAACTACTGTGAAGAACTGTGCCAGCAGGGGGCACAGGAGGTATGGCTCCGAGTCGGAGTGTCTCGTTCTCTCAAAGAACTGTAGTTATATTCATAACCTATATATTCTTTTTCGGGGACTGTGTCCAGAAACGCTATGGGAACGATATACCAACGCCGCCATAACTCCAAGACCCTGCCCTGTGTCCATGTCTCAATATACACCACTAGGACGTAAGGGCCGATGATACAGGGGTCATCCGAGTGTCCAGACCATAGTAACAAAAAAACGTGGAGGGAGTGGACCATCCCGCAGCGTTGCAGATGTCCTCAACTGGGACACCTGCCAGATAGGCCTTTGAGGCCACCATACCTCTTGTTGAGTGAGCCCTGACTCCCATTGGCAAGGGGACATCAGAAGCTTCGCAACAAATCACGATTGTCTCGACAATCCAATGACTGATAGTTTGCTTAGTAGAAGGCTGACCTTTCTTTGGCGGACTGACACACACCAGTAACTAGGGTTGGGTATCGTTTAGGGTTTTTTCGATACTAGTGCCGATATTTTTTAAATGGTTCCGGTGCCTTAACGTTGCCTGAATCGATACTTAAAAAAATAAAAATAAAAATGGTAACACTTTATTATAACTGCACACTATGAATTATTAGTTAAGCATTAGTACACAGTCGGTTTATCCTTTATAAAGCATTGTTCCAACATTAATAGTCATTAGTAAGCAGTTTAAAAATACAGCTATAAAGGCCTTGTTCTTGATTTATAATCATATCTATTACAAAGGAGATTTAAGGCTTGTTATCTTCCAAAAAGAACAAATAAAAACAACACAGTGTTAGATTCGGAGAGAAGGACCCAGAAGCCTGAAGGCAGAAGTCTGCCGTTCACACATATCCGGTAACGCAGACCGGAAAAACTGAAAAAATAAACAACAGCCCAGGGGAGCAGGCGGCGAGCACGAAGCGAGCAGTCCCACGAACTTAACCTCGTCCAGGTCCCTTTCCGGAACGAGAGTCCTTAGCTTGACGAGCAGGTGCAGGCAGGTGACTGGACGGATACAAAAAACTGAGACAATAATTCAGGACAAGGCAGGACTATACTGACTTGAAAAGATAATGCTTTCAATCAAATGGTGACATGAACTGCAGCATGAAGTGCAATAATCTGGCGTCAAAGACAGAGAACAGACAGGAGATAAAGGGAGAGCAATCACAGAGGAAAAAGGAAACAGGTGCAGGCTCAACAGCGCGAGCCGTAACTAGAGATAACGAACAACTGCGGAGGGCAGAGTGAAACCCAGGGAAAAAAAGGGAAAAAAGACAAAACAGTCAAACCCGGCTCGTGACACACAGAGGGTTAAAAAACTATTTCAAGATGCAAAAAAAATGTGAAACTGTACAACTGTTCACTTGAATGATGATCATAAAATTAAAGTATAAAAAGCCTATTTATAAAGTATCTGAAAAAATCTACTCTATGAACAATGCATTAAATTACATTAAACAAAGACAAAATCAATAATAAGAATAAATAAAATAATCTTATATTTATAACTTATATTTATAATAAATATATTTATAATAAATCTTATATTTATAATCTTATAACAATAACTAACATATGATCCAATGCCATGTCTCATGTCAAGTGAATGAATCCTACATATAATATTACAGGCATCCAATACTGACGCCCCATGACTGGCAAAAATAAACATGTTCGCGCGAGAAGGTGAGAGAAGACCGAGGGCAAGAATAATCACACGCAGATGACATATCATGTGCCCGCGAGGGTTTGAAATGAGCTCGTGGGCTCCCGTTTCTTCGCATATAGATCCGTTTTCCTGTTGCAGAAATGATTTACCACACGTGAGCATCAGTGGTGCGCTCGCTTAATAATGTCATAGATTTGTTGGGTTGGTCGTTACAGCACCGAAATTAAGCACTGAAATCCGCGTTTTGATTCGGTTCGGTACATACTGGTTACTTAGCTACCGGTGCCATGCTGGTACCTGGTTTCGGTACCCAACCTTACCAGTAACTGGTCAGACTTATGTGCCATGTGAGATGGCGACCCTTCCACAGACCTTGGGCTGAGCGGCAATTCATGACTGCTCCCCAACCAGTTAGGGATGCATCCGTCGCTACCCTTAACTGACGACCCAGAGCTCCTAGCACTGGGCCCTGCTCTAAAAATCAAGGGTTTTCTCCATTTGTCTAAGGCTCGCACACATCGTCGGGAGACCTTGATCATTCGATCATTCCCTCGGGGAAAACCCCTTGATTTTGAGCCACCACAGTAGGGGTCTCATGTATAGCAAGCCTAACAGAATCACACTGGATGCTGCTGCCATCAGATCCAGCAGTATCTGAAACTGCTTGACAGTGATCGATCGGCCTTCTTTTACTTTCTTGACTGATTTGAGAATTGAATCTACTCGAGCAGGGGATATTCGTGCCTGCATCATGGTCGAATCCCACACCACGCCTAAATAAGTGGTCTTCTGTACCAGAGAGAGCACACTTTTCTTGGCATTCAGTCTCAGACCCAATCGTTCGATGTGAGCAAGGACTGCATCTCGATGCTTGATCACTTTGCTCTGCAACTGGGCTAATATCAACCAGTCGTCTAGGTAGAATCCCTTCTAATGCGAATCCCTTGAAGCCACAACGGAGCTAAGGCTGCATTTACTACTTTCGTAAACATTCGAGGGCGAAAGAGCTAGGCCGAAGGGGAGAACCCGATATTGATACGATTGACCCCTGAGAGCGAACCTTAGGAACTTCTAATGAGAAGGATGACTGGACACATGAAAATATGCATCTTTTAGATCTATCGTCAAAAACAGTCTCTGGACCTGATTTGTAACACCACTTGCTTGAGGGTAAGCATCTTGAACTTCAGCTGACTGACAGAGCGGTTCAATAGCCTGAGATCTAAAATGGGCCTCAGCCCTCCATCCTTCTTCAGAACTATGAAGTATCGACTGTAAAACCCTGATTCTCTTTCTCGAACAGGAACTGGTTCTATAGCTCCCTTTCTTAGAAGAGTTTCTACTTCTTGTTCCACAACCAGAGCCTGCTCGGGCTCACCTCGGTGACCGCGACACCGCTGAAGGGCAACGAAGGAGATTGAAACTGAATTACATAACCTCTCTATTACTTGCAGGACCCACTGTTAGACATTTGGAAGAGCTTCCCAAGCTGCTAACTTGTCTACTAAGGGAATCAGCCGCTCGAGGCTGGCCTCTGGTTTTATCGACGATGACAGCTTGATGCCTACTGATGGCTCGCCGCCAGGGAGAGCTTGATCTAACCATCTTATGGACCCCCTCAGGGGTGACGTGCAGCTCAGTCCTACAGTGATGTTTTGTCTGGGCTGAGCGCAACGTTGAGGGCACTGGGGAGAGGCACTGGCCCTCAGTCCTGAGCCCCAGGATGTCATGACTTTTTCTGCTGGGTCCTGTAAGACTGAATTATGTTTCTCAGTTCGGTCTTGGGTCTAGAGCCCCCAGGAGCAGAGCGTCACCTCGAGCTGCGACTCTCAGGGAAAAACGGCAGGCTCCAGTGTGGAGGTGGTGGCCGAGCATGCAGGAAACGATAATCGAGTCTACTACTGTGTGGCTCTTCTTGTGTCTCGGCCGGCCAATAGATTTTTAATTTATCGACGGCCCTCTTGATCACCTCCAACAGCTCCTTGTATTTTCCCCTCAGAGGATGAGGCCGTGAGAGTCGAGCCCGCTCCACGAGAGGAAGCAGCGGGTCGGTCTTCATCTGCTTCATCTGCCTTGGTGGCAGCAGGACCTGAGCCGCGAGGCTCGCCAGTGAAAACCCCTTCAGTGAAGAGGGCTTTCCGGGATCGGAGCAGCCACAGCGGCAACAGCTTGCACTGGGGGCACCTCTTATCTCTTACCTTTCACTCATTTCACTCACACAGACAAACAATTTTGCACAGAGGCACCGAGAGAGCGTTCTGAACAGCAGAAAGCTGATGCTGGCAGGCACCATACTTCCTGGTCTGGCGTCACCCGCCCTGACGTCGTGCCCATTCATTGGACGTTGGTACAGCAGATTCAGAGCCTTCACACAGTAAGCGTTCCCATAGCATTTCCGGACACAGTGTGAGTTCCTGAAAAAGAACATTTACTATAATAAAACTATTGTTAATTTTCATAAGGTTTACTGGGGTCCCCTCAAAACATTTCTTTTGTGTTGTAAGTATTTGCTGCATGTTTCAAACCAATGAAGATGTTTTCTTCATTTGCTGGTACTTACATGTGTTTTTTTTTTTTTTTTTAAGTTGCAGTGTGTTAAGCTCTCTTAGCCACTGTACCTTTAGCATTTCATTTATGTGATAAGACAAAGAGAAAAGGGGATATTTTGGAGAATCAGAATTTATCTGATTGTCTAACAGCTAGGGCACAGAAACAGCAAGTCAACTGGCTTATTTAAGCCATTAAGCTCATTTTCTTATTTAGAAACTGGTGTCGCATTTGACGGAATTAGATTTAAGAACATGCACGGCATTCCAGTTGTCTGCATTCTTATTAACCACACTGCAAGCGTCTTCAGCTTTTTCTGCTTGCACATGAATTACTGTTTATTTCTCTATTCATGGCTCCTGCAGAAATGTGCTTATTTTCGGAACTCTTGCTCATGCTTGACCGAACTGGGGAGGGACAAAAGCTCTATTGAGTCACATGGTTCAAAAAAGGAACCAGATACAGAATGTCCAGTGGTTTACTGAAGGCTTCTGTCACTGCACAGGATGCCAAAAGTCATCTGTCCTCACAGATGCATGAATAGAGATGCATGTTTCAATTGAACAGCTGCATCAATTGACATATTAATTATTTCATTGCATGACAACAGCGCATTCAGCTATGAAAAGAAGCAGTGAATATATGAAAGTGCAGCAGCATTTTTTCTCTGTCTTGGCAATATGAATGATCACACTGTGACATTTACTAAGCCTGGGTGGTTGGTGTGCCTTCTATTCGACATGACAAGTTGCTTGCCTTTGACCAATGGAAATGACCAATGGAAACAAAAATGTCCACAACAAAACTGCATAAATAATACCACCCATTTATGTCAAATCCCCCAGAAAACAGCCTTCAATGAAGACTTTATTGATGTGCAACACATTCTGACAAGACAAAGAGTCCTACAAAACATGTCCCTACAGCATCGCCGAACCCACAAACATGGTCAGTATTCCCTGCGTTCTCTGTTCTACTGTGCATTTAAATCTGCACCACATCCTCCCTCACATGGCAGAGACGCTCAACGGTTCTCCTTACAAACACTGTCAGTGGAAAATGTGATCATGTTTTAGGAAACTAAGTTTTGAGCTTAGTGGTAAGGCTTGATTTTGGGACGACTTTACTTGTATATCGCATTCGTTGGCTGGAGCGCAAATTCTCATTTAACTGAGTTATAGTTATGTTTATGTATGTTTATACATCAACTGAAGTATGAAATCATTCCCTACAAAGTAGTTTAGGTTTAGACATAATGTAGTAAGGTTTAGACATAATGATATTATGTGGCTTCTTGCACATTTTCTGACATTTTAAATGTGAAAAATCCAGTGAGTGGTGCTAAAAGCATGTTTAGTTTTATATGAACAGAATGTATCAACATTATGCTGGTTATACTGTACATATAGCAGAATTTCAGAAATTAAACGTCCAGTGACTGGTGCTAAAAGGTAAACCTACACTAAATAAGTAGCTAGTAGTAACTAGCATAAACCTAAAAAACAGTAGCTACTAACAAAAGCAAAAATATGTGTCATTTTATCTTTTTTTTATAAGATTAAGATTTAAGATAAGACAGGACTCATGTTTCACAGGACTTAAGGCCCCAATATACTTAATCGAAGAACGAACTAAAATGACGCCATTTCTAGCAAAATCAGTATTAAACAAATTTTGTTTTGGCAGTTCGAATCGGCTGACCAAACTTTTTGGGGAGTTTGTTTTAGCTCCAAAACACCTTTGAGCCACCGTTGATCCGAAGCAGCTACACAATCGGTGGGTGTGTTCTGAAACTCCACCTTGTTTGATGCTGATTTTTTTTTTCTTGGTTGGTTTGTCATTCAGCCGAGGTCAGGCAAGGGAGCAACATCTCCAAGTCACTATATACATAGAGCTACCACAGATATATAGCCGTAGATGTAACGATTGCCCGTGGAGATACTTTAAAAGTTCAGGGATAATACCGGGTGCACTACCAATCAGGTTTACTACATTAGTAAAGCCATATATATGGAGCTGGTTATGTTATGCAAGCATCAAAATATGCTAGCTTACAAATCATGCATTGTAGTAATATCTGTTTGGTCATAATATTGCACTAAAAACCACACAAGTTTTTAATTATCTGCACCGTAATTATAATAGGTGTGAAAAGTAAATAAAAGTTATTGGTGCTTTACTACCAGTAGTGTTCATTTCAACTGGTAATGGTAGTGGATAGGTCAAGATATTTCACAAACAGTTCACCCAAAAAGTAATAATATTTGTATCTAAGCTGATTTGACTTCCATTGACTTCCATAGTCAATGGTGACCAAAAATCAGACTGGTTACAAACTTCCTTCAAATGATCTTTCTTTGTGTTCAGCAGAACAAAGAAATTCATGGTTTTGTAAATGAAGACAGAATTTTTATTGGGTGAACTATTCCTTTAATGTTGGATTTTGGTTATACAACCTACAAATAACAAAATATCAATATCAGCTGACGTTGGTATTGGACATCAATTTAAAATCGAAAATAAACATTGAACTACTGTAACATTACATTTTGGTCACACAACATTGCAACTGAAATTTTACCAAATATCACAATCTTATGATGTTGTGTGCCTGCTAGGCTAAAAATAAACAGTAAGTTTGAAATGTTTGCTAAAAGTGATTTTTGCATATGTTTGGCAGTGCGCTCACATGTATCAGATCTCAAAGTTAACACACATGGACTTAAAGCCACAAACGCATAATTTTGATTTGGCGATGTCTATAAGCAGGCCAGGCGACGCCCTCCCACAGCGAGCTCTGATGGCACATTTTTGGGAAACTCTGATCTAGTAGTCGAGTCCCTGACCCAATTTTTCCTCTTATTCTTTCTGCTTTGCTGCAAAGCTCTTCATACATACTGTATGGGCTTATTTTGTCTTGGATCCAGAGAGCGACAGCCTCTCCATCCTCTGTGCTGTCTGTACAGTAAGTTAGTAAAGGAAAAGTGCACTCTGCAGCCAGTGTCAATAGCACTTGGCTGTCCCTAAGCCAGTGTTCACTTTGTTCTCAACTCGACTCTGACCGCTAAAGGACAGATATATAATGCATAGCAATTAGATCACATTTCCACTTGTTTTTAATGGAAAATCTAACACATACAACACTGAATAAGTTTCTTGACATCTGTCGCTTATGCACAGACTATTTTGTCAGATGTTGCTATCCTTGAGACAAGTTAAGAGTCTAGATGAGCGAAAGTCTCAACATACAGTCACTCATAACAAGGGTCAGAAATGAGCTTTTCCTTATTCCACTGTTGCCTTTTTATGCATTATTAAATCAAGATTTTACACTGGTTATGTTAATAGCATGAAACGTTTAATAACATAATGTTAACATAAGTCAACATCGCTTATATTGCTGCATAAAAATAAATCCTGGCAGCGTGAGCAAATCTAAGTTTTATGCCTTAATCAATACAAACTTCATGGACATAGTTTTGTTTATATTAATACACTTAAATACCTTTCAAAAAGTATACATTTAGAGCTTTTTCTGCACCTCCAAAATCCTGAAGATCCCATGAAATGGCATAACAAGATCCATGGTCTTTCATATGTGGGTGTATTAATGAAATGTGGCACATATGAAGGAACCTTCTTTTACACGTTTCTTTTAGTTTACTTCACAGCTATGAACTATTTTTCACTAAGCCCAGGCTCATTGGACAGAAATGCTTGTGCAAATGAACATGAATTTGGCAACTTTATGATAAAAAAACACTAAACCCAAACCCAACCTAACCAACAATGCTGGCAGAAACAAACATGGTGTAAAAATGGAGCAATTATGTTATTTTATCTGGCTTCTACAAGTCTTTGAGCTCTTTCACTGGTACTCTGAGTTATACCGGAGTGCTTTAGATCACAAGTGCAATAGTGACCCGGGTGTGCTATCGAGCACTCAGGTATGTGTCCCAATAAAAGAGCTCAAAGACTTGTAGAAGCCACATAAAATAACTTGCTCCATTTTACTACATCAGAAAAGTCAAACATATGGAGCTGATTGTAACGTCAAAATGCATTCGTTTACAAATTATGCACTGTGGTAAAAAATTTTGAGGACATAACATAGTGTTGTGGAGGGAAGTACACAAATCTAAGCTTTTATTCCAACTTGGTCTCATAAAAATATGTACCTCTGTGCACTTTTTTAATGTAACTTAATGCATGTTTGGCCACAGCTTCAAAGAGAAATTTGCTAAAACACAAGTACCTTTTTATTATGTTGATATAGGTACATATTGCGGCAGTTGAGAATTGAAATATCCGTGGACTGTTGCTACAAGTTAATGCTCTATCATGCTGGAAATATGCCCTACACCAAATCCAACCCTAAACCTAACCGATAGTGTTAAAATATGCAAAAGATACTTTTGTGTCTCTCTAAAAAGTGCATCAAGGTACATTTATGCCACTAGTCCAGGTAGAATTATACCTTGTTCTATTTTAGCTTTTGTCAGTGGCACATATTTCCAATGATCCTATCTTGAGTTTATTTTGGTAACAGTTTTTCTCCAATCCCCCTCTAATTTCAGCATATGAACAAACCTCGGAGCTGCGTGGAGGCCGAGCCGTTGGTGAACGCTTTCCATCGCTCCTGATGCTTCTTGAACTCTTGGACCCTGCAGATGTAAAGACCCCTGTCCTGTTCACTGACGTTCATGATGAGGAGGTTGTATATTTTGCCCTGTTTCACCACTATCAGTTTCATCTTGGGCTTGTTGAAGCTCTTGGTGTAGTTTCCGTAGAACTTGGCTTTCTGCATGTTCACCCGCGCCACCAGCAGCTCCTCTCCTCTCGACTCCGGCTGAAACATCCATCGCACCACAGGCAGACTCGCTGACCGCCGCCGCTGGCTCACCTGACAGGTCAAGGTGATGTTTTCTCCCTCGGCCACCACAGTGAACGGAGATGGACTGACTGTGACGTTGATAGCTGAGCACACATCTGGAATCAGACAACACAAAGTGAATAATTATTTTATTCACAAGGCAATGCACCATTTAAAGCAATAATTTACCCAAAAACTACAATAAGCTAATATTAGCAGGTCACTTGAGATGTAGATAAGTTTGTTTCTTCATTGATTTGGAGAAATGTAGTATTCTATCACTTGTTCAACAATGGATGCTCTGCAGTGAATGGGTGCCATCAGAATGATAGCTGATAAAAACCTAATTCACATCACTCCAGTCCATCAGTTAACATCATAACAAAAACTAAAGCCACATGTTTGTAAGAAATAAATTCATCAAGACTTTTTTAAATACAAACCGTTGCTTCCAGTCCATAATCGAAAATAGTGCTTTCTTCAGTGAAAAAGTGGAAATCAAGCAGCGTTTGCAAGACAGAACAGCTCTAATCAAATATGCTGGTTGATTTTGATGTGAGAGATGACTGGAGATGGGGTTTTTTTCACTGAAGGACGTATTTACAGTAGTTTTAAAGTTTAAAATTTGTTGATGGATTAGTTTGATCTTTTGTCTTCTCCAGATGTTAACTGTTAACTGTTTTTATCAGCTGTTTAGACTCTCATTCTTACGGCACCCATGCACTGCGGAGTGATAGAATACTACATTTCTCCAGATCTGATGAATAGTCAAGCTATCTTTTCATCTTGGATGATCTGAAGGCGTGAAATTTCATCAAATTTTCATTTTTGGTAGAACTATTGCTTTAATAGAGCCACAAAATGTAAGAAATTGTAAATCTAATTGGATAAAAAAATGATTAAACACAAGTCATTTCTTATTCAGTGTCCCAGTTGTGCAAGCCAGCAATTTGCCTGCAGACTTTAAAGAGAATAAAGTGGTACACGCTGGGAAATTAAAAGTAAGAGTCTTTCCAGACGCTTTTGCTGCTGTTTAATGAGCCTATTTGACAGGCCATCTGGAGAACATTATATGGGTGGATCTCAAACAGACGTCCCCACAAATCGTCCGGCTCTGTATTACATTAAAATATATCAATTATAAAACATATATTTTATAGACATTCAGAAGAGCATATCAGCATTTTAGAATGATTTCTGAAGTCGGACATTTCTAATAAAGTTGAACAATCATATTTTTTTACAATAAATTCACATAAAAAGGGTTATTTCAAATTGTATTAATATTAAACAATATTTCTGTGTATACTTTACACATTATCGATCAAATTAATGCAGCCTTGGTGAGAAGAACTGAACCGTTTTTTTTTTTTTATTAACTAAAAAAAAAAAAAAGTAATCTTAAGTATTCCAAACATTTTTGGGCAGTTTTTGACATAAAAATACCTACATAAATGTTTTATAAAAGTAGAATATATATATGTGTGTGTGTGCAAATATGCGAACATTTAAATACATAGTAATAAATCATACATATAAAATTATAAATGCTGTGGAGGCAAAATCTAAACCCACAAAATCTACCACAATCACAATTTTCCATTGGCTGTGAATTATTATTATTATTTTATTTTTTTTTTTTAAAGGAATAAAAGTCTATCTGTTAGTTTGTGGTGCTTTTTGTAAACTCAAAATGACCACGTGTTTATATATATATATATATATATATACACACACACATAGGATTTAAGTTACATATGCTAACGAAGGAGGAGTCAGAAACCACAACATACACACAGCCGGAGAGAAAAAAGTGAATCCCCAGGAAAAAATACAAACAACTGAAAGAGAAATTCCATACGGCTTGAACTTATATCCAGACTTTCTGCATATGACCACTTATCTGATGTTGGACAATAACTGAATCAACAGATGAAAAAAAGCATGCATTTAAAAAAGCCATTGACATGCTGAGATTTTCTAGCTCTCCTGAACAGCATTATAGCTGATGATAACTTCAGACAGACCGCACTTACTTCTGAAGAGGAGGTTAGTCAGGAGAGCTGTTAGCACTGCAGAGATCTTCATTCTCCAGGCTCACAGGCTCCATGCAACTCCAGTTCAATCTCTTCACAAAAATACCCACTCTTTTTCCTCTCCTTCTCCTCTGTGTAACCCGAGACAGGACACACTGTTTTTACTTAGTCTATTCCTTCTCTCCTCCCCCTTATAAAGAGCTACACACTACACGCTACGAAGCAGATGTCATGCCCTGCTCAGGAAGATACAAATCTACTTTTTCTCCAGTCTAGTTCGAGAATATATGTTATAAATAGGGAGGTAGGTGCATTATAGAACATAATACTTTTATTTAGCAAGGGTGCTTTTAAATGTATTTAAAGTAATGATAAATACGTTTACTGTATGTTACTAAAGAATTCCCGTTCTTTAAAGAAAGATGAAAAAAAAATCTCAGCTGTTTTCTACACAATACTAATAACAATAAGTGTTTATTGAACAGCAAATCAGAATATTAGAATGAAAAAAAAAATTCCTCAGTTTGGAAAAGTTGTAATTTCACTCAGAAATGGTCAGATAGTGAAGATTGGCATTGTTTATTTGGTCTGTGAACAGGTTCAGTCAGTGGGTTGTAGTTGATCTGTCTGCAGGGTCCAGCAGAGTACGTGTGTTTACAGTATCATTCTGGTTCTGGAGACTGATGGTTTTTCAGCTGAAACAGTGGGAACAGATGTGAAACAACAGGAAAGAACTGACTGCCCTCGTCTGGATAAAGTCTAGTATTACACGATTCAAGCTTGAGAACAGCTGAAGCCTGAGCGTTTCAAACAGAGAATGAAAATAAACTCAATCAATAAAAAAAGACAGATAGATAGATAGATGTAGAATGACTCTAAATGTACTCAAAGCTGTAATTTTTCTTTTTATTTACTTACAAATAACAAATAAACAGTCATGTCTGATCACTCATGCATATATTTGATTGTCACAGATTAATAAATGAAGTAAAATCTAAATGTAAAGACAAGCTGGCTTAGATCACAAACTATTTCTCTGTTACAGTTATTGTAAATATATTTATAT
>JAUMHR010000062.1:1755813-1773144 GCA_032361145.1 Enteromius fasciolatus | reverse complement strand
CCTATTTCTCAAAACCTGCCAGCGAGTCAAAATCGGTGCAGATGTGAGCCTGACCGGCCGGTCACCGATCTAGGCCGATTCCGATCACTAGCCGGTCAATCGGTGCATCTCTAATATTTACTGATATTTGACTGAGTTTGTTTTCATGTTTTCTTTTGTTTTTTCTTTAATGCCCACATTGACCATGTTGGGACACAAATAGTATAATTTGTTTGTGTATCTATAACCACTTTGACCAACTTCCAGTTTAAAAACAAAACAAAACAAAAAAAACTTAAGCATGAATGTTTTCCTCTTTCTGTCCGACCGGCTGGAAGCAGAAACACTAGAAAGACACAAACAGGATCTGCTTAACAACTGTGCTGGTAATCAGACTCCATTAGCCACTCATTCTACACTTTGAGCTTGGTGACACTGTGGTGGGTGATGCAATGTGCAATATTTGCCTCCCCTGTTTGTGAAACAAATGACTCCTACTCAGCCCAGCCATCATACAACAACATCCCATGTGTCCAGTGTGGTCGTGTTAATGTGAAATCCTGTAGTTTCTGTAGGATGTGAGAGGTATAGACAGCTATGGTACTCAAGCTACTGCTACCAAAATAGCAGATGACCATTTGCATTTCATCTGTCGCACACTCGACACCAAAGCGTCGCTCAGATATTTGTGCTTCCCGAGTTACAGCTCTGGCCTTGCCGGCAACTATTTCAGTGGGGTGTGTTCGGTTCCTTCTCCTTCAGTCTTTTCAAGCGCTTACTTGAACATGGATTTATACCATGAGCTTCAGGCTGTGTTCAGCAAAGAGCATTTGTATAGTGTTCTTATATGGAGTAACGGAAAAGCCTGACTTTACTTGGGGGCTCGTGTGAAATTTACCTTTAAGGATTCGTCTAGTATTTTTTATCCAAGGGTGAGCACTACAGAACTTCATATAAAGGTAAGGAATAAACTTTGATTGGCTTTTAATCTCTTAGTGTCAAATATGAAATTAATGTTGCTCAACACGTGCTTACACAATTAAAGCTGCTTAAAAGGTTCTTCACAGCAATGCCATAGAAGAACCATTTTGGTTCCACCGTGGAATTTTAAAGGTTTTAAGAAAGAGAAACATCACTTTCTTACCTTTTTAATAATCTGAACCTTCTATAACCACAAAGAACCTTTTGTGAAACAGAAAGGTTCTTCAGATGTTAAAGGAACCATATAGACAAAAAGGTTCTTCTATGGCATTGTGAACAATATTTTCCTTTAATAATAAAAAGCTAAGACCCGTTGAGAGCGGCTGCACTTTGACATTTTCATAATTTTATGATGAACAGCCTGTTACTTTGAAGACGTTTCCTTGAGTGCTTTATCACTGTACTGTAGATCCGTATTCCACATAAATAAAATAACAGATGTGGGGAAATTACCCTGACTGCAAGCTGATACGGAATTATGGGTGGTGGAAAAATGTTGTGCTTTCCAAATCGTCTTGGCCACTTAGTGCATGCCTTTAAATGCTCTCATATATACTGTACCTCAAGATTTGTCCTGGGTCAGCATTTGAGCTCCCTGAGTTATACAAACATGTCTAATAATGAAATACTTTTTAAGGCACATTCCTATTCCATGACAGGGAGAAGCAGTGATGAGTGCTGGTTAACAGATATACTGTAGGTCAGAGGATAAATATGGGTTAATGAGTTATGCCCAGATCAAACACACAGTGCAGCAGCTGCAATGAAACAACTGAATGATGACTAATTTGTGTTCTCTGTAGTGCAAATAATGCTGGAAAAATGTTGGATAGCTAGTTTAAGGAAGATTAACAATGTTGACATTTTAGGGTGTTCAGTTTTAAAAAGCAGATCTGTTGAATAAGACACACTGAAAAGAATTGAGAATCTATTTGTTTTTCCCAAATTACTTCCGAGGGTTATGCAGGTGGCCTGTGTATGTGAAAGGGCAGAGAGACATCTGCCTTCTTCTAAAAATAGTTGGTGTTTGGCATGGCGTATGTTTCCTTACTGTACTTAGTCACAGGCAGGATTACCAACCACCCCTGAGGTCACAACAATAAACTGTTTCATCTTAAATATAAAATGTAGTCATTTTAAAATATGATTGATGATAAAATTTTGCAATTTCTTTTTTTTGCAGGGAAATCACAATGTAATCTCCAATATGTGATCTTGACAATGCAAGAAGTGTCAAGCCAGGTCAATTCTCCATCAGACTGAAGGAATTGGGAATTCACGTTCATCATGAGCAACCAAGAGAAGCGTCACAGGACAAGCATGCAGCATCTGCGCTATCTTGATAGCTTTATGGATGAAATAGACCGTGAGGTCATGAGCCTGACGGATCGAGCTTTTAAGAGTCTGTGCATTGGAGATGAAGCAATCTATAATGACTCAGAGTTTTCTCCTTCTCTAGTCAGCTGTCACAAACCAGTGGTGGAGGACGTCTCAAAAAAGAGCTCATGTTCTGCTATCAAAAAACTTAATTCTCACCCTCTCAATGGAGCTAATGATCCATTGAGTATGCTGAATAAGTCATCCAAAAACTCATCGCTTTTTGCAGCGTTTGCAGCCAAAAAGAATGGTGAGATCAACAAGGTGACAAACGGTGATTCATGGGACAAATCTGCTCTACTCAGCATCCAAAGGGAGCTCTCAGAGTTTTCTTCAGATTATCACAGTTTAACAGCGGAACATCTCTCCCAAGCCAAAAATCACCTCAAATCAGATGAAAAAGGGCCTGCTAAGAAATCAAGCAAGGTTGCTTCGAATCCCCCGGGGAAATCTTCTAAAAGTAAACAAAGCAAACTGAGAAAACTGAATTGCATAAACTTTTTTCTCCACAGCGAGTTCAGCCCGTTTTTGTCATGGAGGGATTTGAATCACTTCTCCATCGGGCAGGAGCACATATCGGAGATCGTGTTGAGCAACAGGCAACCGGAATGGTATGACTCGCCTCTTTACAAAGAATTAACTGCAGCACATGGACGCTATAAACTAAGCGTTCCCCCATCAGAAGTTGAAAAGTGTCCAAAACAAAGTGAGACTCATCCACTTAAACCACAACTTGCTTCTGTACAACCAACAGCCCCTAAGGTACCCCCAAAACCAGAGAAAGAGTCCGGGCACCTCCAGCAAAATATTCCTACAAAAGTTCCTTCTCTTGTTGCTGAACAGAGATGTAATTCAGAAAAAGTAGAAGGTTGCGTTCCCTGGCGAAAAAGCCGAAGTAGGGCAAAAAGTGTTGCTCCTGTGGGGCACTCCATCAACTCACCGCCCTGTGAAAGGACTGATGCTGGAGAAGGGAGTGCACAGGCATTTAAAAAGGATGTCAAGACAATAGAGGACCAGACCTCCACTAGTTCAACTCCTTTCAGTATTTCACAGCTGTTGACACCAGTGATACACTCCAGACATGGGACAGGGACTTCAGAGATACTGCAAACTGTGCTCTCGCCCACTGCCCTGGAGATCCCAGCGCTCACTGAGAGGGATCTGCATCCGTCGCCTGAGATTAAGAGAGAGGGGTACAAATCTATAGCATCAAGCTTGTTGTTCAATATCAAGGACAACAGAAAACGGGTTAAGGCCATGTACAGTCCACCTAAGTTTAAAGGTTTGGATGCAACGAATCAAAGCAAAGAATCAAAAGATATGCTTGAAATACCAGAGAATTCAGAAGCTAAAACAATTTCACCTGCTCATCTCAAAACCATTACATCTCTGACCAGTCCCTCGTTGGAAACTGCAGATGCTCAAACTGGCTCTCCTGCGAATGGTGGGATGCCAGATGACTACTTGGGACTGAGTCTGCTTCAATCTGGAAAATCAAAATCAAACAGGAGTCCTGCAATAAACAAGCCAAAATACCCATCATTGCAACTTTACCGAAAAACTAGTCCTGAGGAGATCAGAGAAAATGCTCAAGCTGTGGTTGACACCAGTTCTCAGGCTTTCTCAGAAAAAGCCAGCAAAGATCATGATGCAAAGCATAATTATCCAAACAAATTTTTGAAAGGGGTAGAGATGCAAAACAAAAATGATACCTTAGAGTCAACGCTAGATGGCAAAAAGCTCATTCAAGGTTTAAATAGTGAAAGAACTATTGAAAACAAATCTGGTAAAGTTCAGAGTGTAAGTTTAACAAAACTGGAAGAACAAGCTGTTAGTGATGGTACAGATCAAATTAAAGACAGGTTGAAAACTACAGGAACAGTCAGCGCACACAAAAGCCCTGTTAAAGAAAAAGAACCCAACTTGAAGGAGGCAGGAACAAAGCATGCATTTTCTGCACAACAGAACAACTACATTAAAAGTCAGAGATTTGTGACTACAGATGATGATAAAGATCATGATGATAGTTATCATGGGGAAAAACGGCTGACGGATATACAAGATAAACATGTTAATGATGAGTGGTCCAGGCATTCCAAAAATCCCAAAACAAAAGAGATAAGACATGAGAAGCATAATGAAGGAGTACATCAAAATAAAGGAATAGTTCAGACAACAGCGGATGGACCACTATTGAAAGAAAATGTGCGTGTAAGTGGAGAGGCTAACAAAACTAAAGAACATAACAGCATTACATCAAAGAATGGTTTGGAAACTCAAACAGAGCAGAAAGTAAAAGAAGGAACTTTCTCAGCGAAAGGAAACACTTCTGCAAAGAGAGCACTGTTTGCATCAATAGAGCCATTGCAAAATAAGACAACTGCACCCTTAAAGAGAGATAATGTCGTTATAGATAAGTACGACTTAGCCAAAATGGCTTTAGAGGAGGTAATTGCTGAACGAGAGCAAAAAAAGTTGAAAAATAATGCACTTGGCTGTGAAAAACCTCAAGGTGATCTAGAGTTACCCACCAGTGTAGAGGACCAACTACCTAGCATGTGTATGTTGAATGAAAGGGGGACAAGTAAAAAAGATGGCACAGGTCAGAATACTGTATCTGCTTTTAAAGCTAATTGGCAGACTGTGCAAACAAAGTCAGAAGACATGGCCAAACATGGTAAAAGTCATGTGCCTGATGTAAAATTAGCCAGGCCCTGTAAGCAGGAAGTATCTAATGGGCAGTGCCAGCTTGTAGAACCTATAAAATATAATGAGAGAGACAGATTGTGCCTAGACCATCAAGAAAGTGGCATACGTAATATCAGCAAGGGTGATAAAATACGCCAAAAGAAAGAGTTAATGAATAAACAAAGTCATGCAATGAAAATGGAAAGAAGGGATATTTGTACCATGGGACAGTATGAGGAAGAGTTGGGTGTTGACAATAGGGGTAGTTCCAATAAACCTGAGATACCCCCAAGAAGAGGAAGAAGTAATTCGCATAGTAATGACAGAGCAGGTAAAAAGACAGAAGGTAATTTGGATTATAAAAGAGAAGGTGACACTACAGGCAAAACTGAGATAGGTAAAAGTATGGAAATGAGCAAAGTTCAGTCAAGTCAAACAAAGAATCAAGGTCCAGTGAGAGGAAATGTATCTGCTCTGAAAGAGAAGTACGACAAAGACATTAAGGTGAATCGCAATGATGCTCAGAAAGGCCTGACTTTTGAGGATACATGTTCTGAAAAGTCTATGAAAGAGAAACTTGATGAAAAGACTCCAAAAGACAAAATTAATCACACATTTGTTTCACCGAAACTCACAGTCAGTGATGCTGAAAGTGGCGCTTGTGCCATTATCTACAATAATATGGATTCAGAGAGTGAAAGAATGCCCAACAGCTCTGCAAAAGAATCGGAAAGAGGCGAGGAACTATCTAGGAAACACAGTACCACGCAAGATGTCCAAAACGCTTTATGTGATCTCACAAACAGCATAAATGAAGGAAAGCAAGACAAGGTGCAAAAGAACGAGAAGGAAGAAGGTGCTGACAAGCAGAACAAATCCAAAAGTTCGAATGTGAAAGAATTCTTAAGTGGACTTCTTGGACTTTCGAGCTCAGAAAGGGTTAAAACGGTAGACAAACTTGAGGAGGAACTCTCCGAAACATTGTCCTCAGAGTCTTTTAAATCTGACAAAGTCAGAAAGGACAGTATCACAGTATATGACATCCTTGGACAGTCTCATTCTGTATCCTTGTTTAATGGTAAACAAACACACCACAGCAGCCACTCTTCAAACTCAAGTGAGCTCTCTTTACTGCATGAACCTGAACAGGGGGCACAAGCAGCAGAGTTGCTAAGAAAAGCAGAATTCTGCAAAATAAATGAAAAAGTAGGTGAAAATGTAAATTTCCAGAAGCCCTCAATAGTTTCTTGGTCATCAAGCAACCATGAAAGTGAGTCAGATGTCTCTGACAGGGTTGTTTCTCCACCGAGTGATGTAGACACACGGGGATGGGTGCGCAGCTTGATTGAGTCAGCTAAGAGCTTAACACAAATACCACACAGTCATTCGTCCTCCAAAGATCAACTGGACTTGCATAGATCTGAGAAAGATGAGGAAGATCAAGACCTCTCCAAAGGTGATTCTCAAGTTGAGATACAAGCTGGATCAGTCAAGCCAAACCAACCAGCAATGCAGTTCTTGTCCCTTCCGGCAACTCACATGGTCACAGTCAAGGATGGAAAGCTGTCGGCTGGAAGTGCCTCTGTGTCCGAGGAGGAGGAGCGACGCTCTGCTGTGAGCACTTTATCTGAGGGAATTGATGGCTATGAAACAAATGGAGGGGATATGATGGAGGAGAACATCTTTTGCAATGCCCCAACAGAGGATGCAGAGGGATCCAAGGAACCCAGCGAGAGATCTGCGTCAGCCTGCAGCGGAAACGATGCTCAGGGTCAGAACAAACCTCCTGTTGTACCTCCAAAAACCGAAAAGGCTCTACGCCGAGCCATGAGGCTCACCACACGGAGGATACAAAAAGCTGAAGCTAAAAGCAAATCTGAGCGTAAAGGCAGGAGCAGTGACAAAAGCGTCGTTTACAAGGCTGAGAGGAGGCATCACAGCACTGACAAAGTGCATGAGAGATCAGAGCCCAGGTCGCTTAGCAGTGACAGAATCAGCGATAAGCAAATCCAACATCTCGATGGAACACTTGAGCACAAAGCTCAGAGAAACGAGAAGCATGCTAGATGCCATAGTGGTCGCAAGAGCCAAACCGTAGAAGAGAACGATCCTAGTAAAAAAATGCCACATGCAACCAAAGAGACTGGTGACTCAAAAACCCATCCCAGTAAGAAACAAATAGAAGGCACATCAAACTATGGGGAACATTTAGAGAATGGCCAAACAAGTAATGACAGTGACAGACTGGGTCGAAGCAATGAGAAACACTCACCCAAGAAACTGGAACGTAGGACTCAAAGTCTAGATCGATTTTTACGTTATAAGAACGAAAACTTATCAAGCACCAATGGGAAAACTGGTGTTGAAGTTCATTCGACAGAAGGATCACAATACTCTACTCAAAAAGGATTAGGTTTGTGCCACAACGGCATTGAACATACTTATGCACCTGCCACTAATCTTGTTACGCAGTCCTTCCCCATCACCCAGAGGAAGCTTTTACAGGACCCTGACTCCGGAGAATACTTTCTGGTGGATATGCCTGTACAGGTCAAAACGAAAACTTTCTTCGACCCGGAAACAAAAAGTTACGTGCAAGTTCCAGTGCAATCTCCTGAGGCTGCTGTGCGACAAGCTCCAACACTGGAGGTGGTGAACGCACCACCACTTATGCTGTATCATGGCTTTGTTCCAGTGCCCCTACCATCACAGAAATCTGTTGTCAGGACCGGAGGATCCATGATTCCTCCCGATGACCTGGATGACTTTGAACCTAGCAGGAAACAGATGCAGGAAACCTTTTATAAAATGCATTATGAAGAGGTAAATCCTTACTCTGAGCCTGTGTATATTTCACAAGAGCATACACCCGAAGAGGAAATTGATAGCGTGAGATGAAAACATCCAGACTGAGTTTGTCCAGAGTATGAATGTGACTGAAATCAGGGATTTGTGTTGTTTGTTTTCAGTCTGGTGTGCCATAGGGAAGGGTTTCGAATCTAGTATGTATGCTGCTCTTTGTTTATAGAGCACAAGGCGTGGATTGTAAATGTTTCTTTCTTATTAAAGTAAGGCCTAGTTCTCTTACCGTTAAAAGCACTTGTCTATTTGTAACAGATTTGAATTGAAAGTAGTTTCGCTTTCAGAAAAATCAGAAGGAGATTATTTTGATACATCTTGTATTTGAGTTTTGAAAGCATTTAGTCCAGAGTAGAAAATTATTGTACAAATGAACAGATCAAAATAGATGTTTTATATGCTTAACTTTGAAAAATGCCGATTGCATTCTGGGTGCATTTTGGAATGAATTAGTATATTTAAATGGATTGTTGCTTCAGAAAAGAACCATTCCAATAAAAGCATCATCAATGAGCAGTTGTTCAATTTTTTTTGTTTTGATGTTTTCACACTACAGCAGAAGAATCAGTCTTGGGAAAGCTAGACTTTATGAGTTGCAACATAATTAAAAAGAGATCATTTGATTGACACTGTGCACTAACCTGTTAGCTGAAAATACGGTTCTGCAGATGAACATATTTCAAGCACAACCACTGGTACAGAGTTCCACTAACCTGGAGAACCTTGAAAAATAACTCCCTTTAGCTCAATGTTTTAATGTAACAGGCTACTTTGGTGATTTCATTGAGCTTTCGCTGTGTTTGTCTGCACCGGACTACATCCTGCTTAGCTATTTCAATGCCGCTCTGCCTCCCCCTAGTGCTGAATAGGAGTTCTGCAAGTGTCTTATGACCTGCTAAAGGAACTGCAATGTTGAGTTGCAACAAGACATACATTTTTGGATGTTTACGTAGTAACATTTTCAGAAACTAAATGAACACTGACTCATCAGGGTCAAGCTTGATTGACTATATGCATATCTTTCTAAGGAGGACTTACCTGTACATAACAAAATGTTGAATTGTCAAATTGACAAGATAAAACATAAATAAAAAAAAAATAAAACAATGTTTTGTAGATGTGTGGTAGCTGAACTCTAAGGGTGGAGCTTCAGTATGAAACATCTCCCACTTAAAGGAATTATATAGAAGCTTTTTTTTATTATTTTTATTTGGTTGCATGAAACATCTTTAATTTGGTTTAGACATACAAATATACAAATATCAACTAATGTTAATGCCACACTCATAAAAATAAAGGTGCTTACAAGGTTCTTCACAGCAATGCTTTTAGTTCCACAAAGAACCTTTCTTTTTATACCTTTTCATATTCTGGAGAATCTTCTTTAGCCACAAAGAAGCTTTTGTGAAACAGAAAGATTATTTAGATGTCACCAATTTTTGGAACTATTTAGAAAAAAAAAAAAAGATCTTCTATGGCATCATGAAGCACCTTCATCTTAAGAGTGTATCTAAATGTACTTTTGAAATGGCACGAATTCACATCTTGTCATTCTGTATTTTAATGGCAGCCACAACTGCCAGCAACCATGTCATCGTACTGTTTCAGGACAACATTTTCCTCGTCGTCGAAGTACAGGAGACTGATGGGGTGAAGCGAATCTGGAACACAGCAGGGTCTCCCCGCCTCCTGCGATAGTTTCAGTGCGTTCATGATGGATCTCACAGTAGCGTGGTTTGTGGCCCGTAGACCTTCACCCAGCGGAAACGGACAGGAGCCCGCACAACTATACGCATTATAACCTCTGGGAGATATGATCCACCCTGACCAGCCAATTTTAGAGAAGTCTACGTAGAGGTTTGTTCTCTGGCAAGTAGCGGTTAATGCACTCACACTTCTGCGGGTGCGCTTTGTTGACTTCACTAAACGTGCTTTAGGCTCCAGGAGTTCAAGAGATGTGCTGATATTTTGTCCTAAAAGAGAGTTAACGATGGCATCAAAACTTTCAAACATAAAGTCTGATTGTGTGTGTGTGTACTCGTTCATGCTACACTGTGGGGATCAAATGGGGTGGAAAACAAAATCATTTAATTTTACCTCAAAAAAATTAGAGACTGCTCGGAGAAACGTCCAAGATGAGTATTTTGACTAACGTTTTGAACATGTTAAACTGGCATATAATAATTAGTTTGTTATATTACCAGTTATGAGGGACAATAATAGTGTAGAATGTTATACTGTACCAGTTCTTGTGATTTTGCTGCCCATCATGCCTTCCATAAACTTTTTACACAGTGTGTTTAAGTCAAGACACACAAGCGGTTGTACGAGATTATAATGAACTACAATAGCTTGACATCTGTGTTAACGAACTTATTTTATGAATTAATAGTGAACTATTTTTGCTTGACACTTTGATACATCTGTTTTATTTATTTATTTTGTGTGTGTGTGTGTGTGTGTGTGAGATTGTACTTGTTTACACTACATTGTAAGGATCAAATGTCCACATAAGGACAATAAAACTTGACTGGGTTGTGGTCCTCATGAGAAAAAAAAAAAGTAAAAAATAGTAAATGATATTTATCTGAAAGTGTAAGAGGTAGGATTATGGTAAGGAGGCAGAAATATTTGTTTGGTCAGTATAAAAGTAATACAAGTCTACGGAAGTTCCCCACGATTCACAGAAACTGTGTTAAACAGTAATATATTTCAGAAACGACGTACAGTATGCTATATAATAAATAATAATGCATTTTGATACAATCAAACATCTATTTTCAATTTTGGGTACTTTTATGTCTCTGGGGTCGAGTTTCTTTTTTTTTTTTTTGTTACATGAAAGTCACATTGTTAATGTCCTGGAAAACTTTTTTTTTTTTTACCAGGCCTTGTAAAATAACTTTTATTGTATTATTTTACCCATGTTGCATCCAGACCTAATGAAATATGAAATATTCCATTTCAACACATTTCCAATGTTATTTAAGATGTAATGGAAATGCATTTGTAAAGTAACACTGAAAATATTTGTGGCTTTTTAAATAAACATTAAAAAATAAATGACAGACCTTACGCTACATATGATGCATGTCTGTCCAAAAAAAAAAAGAAAAGTGTTTTAAGAGAGTTTATTTTCTGAAAGCCCACAGGGCCAAGAGTGCGCATAGTCTAGAAAACACCCATACATTATACTCGTGCCTGGAGAATTTCAGTATGCTTCAATTACCTGTGTAGAAAGGTGGGTGTTGGTAGTGCTTTCGTCCATCATCTGAATATATAACCAAATATGCATTTGTTTCGTCTGACTGCTCCTTCATCTGAATGCTGGACTCATACCAGTTACCTGAAGGTAAAGCAGTCACGACCAGGATACCGCTATTGGTAACGCTGTTGAGAACCCATTTGGACACCTGTCAGTAGTTTAGAAGTTATTGAGACAAGCAAAGCAATTACACATTAATTGTTTTTTAAACAGTAATATTTTGTCTACCATTTGTGTGATGTTAAAGAGCTCCCATCCTTTGGTGTAGATGGGTAATAAACTCGAGCCTATAAGGTTTCCTTGCCAAGGTTTAGGTCTGCTGTCCAGCACTTCATACAGGTCGACCTAAAACAGCGAATTTATAATATTATTTTCATTTTTACATGCAAATTCACAGTTATATTCTTGATTGTGTTTACAGAGTATTGTATTGTTCACTGCAAGTGTAGGTCACTCAAGCACTTACTCAGCATCATCATGGAGCGAACGCTAACAAAACACTGCTAATAAAGCTGCGTTTTAGCTTTCAGTCAGTCTAGTAGGAAAATAAATATTTGTCTGTGCTTAATTACATATAAAAAAATATAACAATTTTTGTTTGCATAAAGTATGTGTCTGTTCTATGTATATTTATTATGCATATAAATACACTTACACAGTAAATATTTAGGAATGATTTACATATTTACTATTTATATTCATATCATTTATATATATATATATTAGAACATATTTAACATATTTTCTGAAATATACATAATAAATACACACTATTAGAAAACTTAGAATACTTTGTATGCAAAGCATTATTTTTAACCTTTTCTTTTCTTATTTTTTCTTCATTTTTAAGCAAAAAAAAAATCCTGTGGTGTCTTTTCTTAAAAGGAACTTCATTTTACAATCAGCAGCACACTTACATCAACTTTCATGACTTATATCAACTCTTAAATCCTACCTAAATGCTCAGCTTACTTTGTAAAAACGATGACGTCCCATAAAAGGCTGCTGATGACGAAACCATCGGAATTCGGCTCTGATGACACGCTCGTCCGCTCCGAATGACGTCAGATTGAAGAAGTGATACGAGCCGCTGGACTGTCCTATCAGAAAACAAACACCTCTGCATTACATCTAAAAACGTCCACCGCAACATTTCACCTTTTCAATTACGCACCTTCGAAACTTCTAACAATATTTCCCTCCAGCACTTTGGTGTTTTTCTGCGCAACTTCATCGTACAACTCCATCATGAACCGAGGCGCCTTCCTGTGCATCTCAACCCCGCGGGTCAGATCTTTGACCAGGAACATTTCATTCCAGTTGCGCATCTTAATCGCATTTGTTATCTTTGGCACATCTGCTGAGGTCGAGATGTCATCAGAGCACACGAGCAAAGACCACGCAAAAATCCCAAAGAAATAAACACAAAGTAACTTCATGTCTGACCGATGTGGAATATTCCCTGTGTTCCTATGAATTCACAGCCGCTGCTGAGATGGACTGCGGAGACACTGCATTCAAAGCAACTAGCCTTTTACAGCGAGATTTACACAGGGCTTTGTGTGCTCACCCGCACAGATAAGAGTGAACAGACAGCCTTTCCAGACAAACACTGTGACTAAAGTTAAATAAACTGCCTCATATGAATTAATCAAGTACATGCATCATCAAGGCCACTTCTGAATACAATTTCTTTCCCTCTGACACTGATTATGGGTAGTTGGACTGCGTCCTATGGTGTGAAATAGCGCACATGTAGAAAAAAAAGCACAAATAACATGAGAATAACATTTTTCATTATTTTATTTATTTATGATTACAATTTTGCTGTTGCACCATAGGACACACCGACACAGCCACTACCCTTATTCATCTACTCAACTAGTAAAAGAAACACACATTTAGCTGCTGTAGGTATAATAGCAACTTTTGCTAATGCATCTTTACTTTTATAAATGAGTAAGTCCATGGACGTGTGTGTGTGTTTATGTATGTGTCTTGAAGTAACATTAGTGTAATATTTTCATGATATTTTTGTTTTTGTCACTTTTATCAGTTACTGTTACACGGTACGTTGGCACGTTAGATAATGACAGCAATGAAGAGACAGATGTTAGAAACTGCTGTAAGTCTGTGTTGGTTCTAGCAGGTTGCTGTCTGTTATCTCTGCACAGCCAGATCCTCTCGTAGTGACAGAAACAAACGCAATGACATGACTATGACGCAAATGGAAATGAAGATTTAGTTGCCGTTATCCTCAGCATGTTTGCTCTTCATGCCTTCATCTATCTGTGTCTGTCTTCATAATCCTCATTTACATCAAACTTTTGACGTGTGGTGCACTTTATCTTTACTACTTTACATTAATCAGAAACTGTCCCTAAATTATTTCATACAAATGCAGCCTATCATTTGATTTAGGTATTTTTGACAACATCTCCCAAAAACATGTTTACTGGTACTTTAGGTTAGAAAATAATTTAAACTTAAATATTATTTTGTGTGTTTGGTGTAATGCAACGTGCTTAGGGATTCAAGGTTAAAAAACAAGTGTGTGATGGAAATGTTACCTTAGTTACCATAATGAGACTGATTATCAAGATTTAGTACTGTCTTTTTATACATTGCACTGCAATTACCTGTCTTTGTTTGTGATCAGAGAAACAACAAACAACAAGCGCTACCCTTCACTGCTCAAAACTCTCCTTTGAATAGTAATAGTAGGTGATTTTAGTAAGAAAACGTAACTTACTTACGTTACGCCAGGAGCAGCAGAGAGGTAGAAGTGCCTCACTTTCTAGACTACTTTCCAGGTTTTAGGAATGAGTCCTCCTCCAGCGTCTCCAGAACATGGCACCTGCAGCAACACTACAGCCAGAATAATAGGTATGCGTAAACATTTGGGCGGTGTTATGAAAACACTCTGTAGCGTATAGAGGGTGTGGATAAGTCATAACTTTCATAAAGAATATCTCTTTGGTTTTCAGACTTTAGTCTTTGAAACTGAAACTGTCAAATGACACCTTAAAGAAAAACAGATACTATTTATACTATCCAACAAGAAGACATTTCTCAATAAAAATCTAAAGTCAGCTCTGATTCTGAAGCTCTCACTTGTTACTCACTGGATGAAAGATCATTTCAAAAATGTTAAAAAGCAGGGGCACTTTGAACAACAGAATTTGGTGAGTATATTTTTTGTTATAATATACTTTAGTACTTGTGTTGCCTCTGGCTTGCTTAGTTTGTAGCGATTATCATCAATGTGATTACAGATCTGAGTGTTTAATCTTGTCTTATACATGACTGAAACTCTATTCTCCAAACTGGCACCGTTCTTTAAAAAACTTTGTATTTGTATTTATATTTATACTAAATGAAAAACACATATTCATAATATCTAACACTATTTTTGCATCTGATGTACTGATAGTACTTCATACTTAGACTGTTTTAAGAACAGTCAATGCCAGTTCCAGTACTCAGGAATCATTGAGATAATTGCTTAATAAATGGTAAATAGCATGCTTGGGATGAACTTGTGATCTTTGTCTAACTGTGCGGTGGTGATGCTAGTTGATATTGATGGTTAATCCGTTTTAGACACAAAACAGATGACTTCTTCTCCTCTAGATGGTGCTGATGAATAAAGAAACAACTTTTATTTCCTCACATCTGCAAGCGCTTGCTGCTTGGCTGATCTTTTAAATCAGAGAAGTGGAGCAGTCTGGGCATTTTGTTTTTTTGTTTTTGCAGAAATTTATTACTTAATACTCAATGCTTTATACATCCGATCTGCCTCTCAATCCAGTAGTTAATAAAGACGGAAGAGCTTTTTGAATCCATGCATTTAGAGACTTTTAGAGAGCACTCTGCTATTATTCCCCATTAAACATATTGTTCTGCCTTTCAAATTCCATCGGCTAATTATATACAGAAATACATAAACGTTTGACAGTCTTGAGAAGATATTCGTAGAGATGAATGAGCTGTTCCATGCATTTGAGAAGATTTTTCTCTCTGGAAGTATGAGGTGAAATTCTTGGCCCGCTCGAGTCCAAAGCTACAGGCTCTGTTGGCACTTCTGTAAACTGTATTCCTAATAATGGCCTCCCCCTTTTGTTCAACATCTCTTTGGCTCCAAAAGAGAACAGATGGAAGAAATTAAACAAGCACCAAGCCATTGCTGCCGTTCTATTAGATATCTGAAGAGAAAATACAATTATTGCTAAAGTGGAAACATACCGCTGGGGGATTACGGGAGGCCTGGTGTTTTATGTTTTCAGAATGATTGAATTTTGCCTGACCTGGGGGTGAGGTGTTTAGGGCTGCTTGGGTTAAAGATGAGGACGGTGAAGGGATAGTTTACAGGAGCTGCTGTTTCATTTCTCATATCTCTGCCACTTAATTCTCATTTCCGCTTTTGAGAAACTGTTATGCTTATCAATTAGTCAGTTTGTTTAGAGGTGCTTTCTTGGAAATTGCACAAGGAATAGTTCACACAGAAATCAAAATGAGCTTGAAATGTATTCAAACTAAGGCCGTCCACGATGCAAATTAATTTATTTCTTCTTCATCAGATTTGGAGCAATGCAGCATTGCTTCAGTGTCTCAGCAATGGATGCTCTGCTGTGAATGGGTGCCGTAAAAAATGAGTGTCCAAACAGCTGATAAAAACGTCACAATCATCCAAAAGTAGTCCAGTCTATCAGTTAACATCAAGAGAAAAAAACAAACAAGATGTGTGTTTGTGTTTATTCTGACGGCACCCATTCACTGCAGAGGATCCATTGCTGAGACAGTGATAGAATACATCATTTCTTCAAATCTGACAAAGAAACACACTCATCCTTATCTTGGATGACCTAAAGCTGAGGACAAATGTTCATTTTTGGGTGAACTGGCCTATTCCTTCCAGATCTCTTTCAGGACAAACAGCTCTCGAGAGTACATGATATAAAACGATGCTGAGCAAACGAGTCTAGGACTGATTTTGTCCAGATATCGCAAGCCAAAGCAGACACGTCTCACGTTTAGATATCTTCTGACTTATAAAACGATGAATGCATTGAATCAGCTTTTTACAGTAAGATGATATGTTCTTTTAATGGTCGTAGAAATTCTTCTCTAAATCACGGTCAGAGCTGGAGAAATTGCATTCACTGGTCAAATGCGTGTTTGGAATATCTGACATATTAGATGTGTGTTAAGACAGAGATGCAGTCATCATTTTATAGATTACAAGGGCATATAGAGAGTCTTGTGTTTTTCTTGGATGTTTTATTGGCTTGAAAACAGCATATATAAGATGATTTAATGATACTGTATGAACGTTGTCAGAAAGTGTTTTCAGGTCTAGCCCATCTTACAATCAACCCTACACTGTAAAAATAAAATAATAATAAAAATAATAAATTATAAAATGTAAATCAAAAGATTTCTACACTCGATCCAGCACATGCTGTTGCATGTCGTCTGATTGATAGTGTAGAGTTTTCAACACATCATTGTGTTTCACGTGTCTTTTGCTGTGAAATCTTTACTGATTTTTAGTAAACATAATAACTGATATTATTAGTAATATTTTAAGAGCAACAGTTACTGTAGCAACTGAGGTTTAATCTGTTTTTTTTCAGAAGCTTTACTTTCACTGTTCCTCAGCGAAGCAATGATCTTCACAAGCCTCCAAAACACCTCACATCTTCTGAGGAGCCGGTATTTCTTCAGCTCTCCGTCAGCATTGCAGTACAGTATATGTCTGGATCATTTCAATCTAATCTTACTAAGATATATTATGGGAGATAGAGTGACCACTGATATTCCTTTCATTGTATGTCATTACTGTTATAAAGATCTCATTGCTTTGCATCACAAGCAATTTCAACATAGAAATATCAGAATATTGCATATTTTTTTTGCTAAGTTTGAATCTCTGAATAAAACTAAGCTATTTTTTTTCTTTGAGCTTTGAACCTGATGCATCAACTTAGAAACTCCCAAAAACAGCACATTTGCAAGGTTTTTAAAAATAGTTTGTTTAAAGAGTCAAGAAAATGTTCCAAGAAGCAGATTGTTTGTTTGACTTCAATGCAATTTGTCAGACTTTAAAGCTATACATTTCCAATGATGTGCAGCGCAAATGATCATTAAAACACAATAATAATCATTTCCTGTAGTACTTT